>LPNX010071335.1:19057-103116 GCA_001517045.1 Pseudotsuga menziesii | reverse complement strand
ATATATATATATATATTATAATTATAATTTTTATATTATTATTTACTTTGTATGTTATAAAGATTAATTTTATACATGATTTTAAATTGAAAGAAAGAAATAATTAATAATTATAGATAAATAAATGATAATTAATACATAAATAAAAAGTAATAATATTATTCATAATATTTAACTTATATATATAAAATAATTATTCATAATACTTTACTTTTATATATATATATATATACCCAACTCAAATAACTAGTAATACAAACTTATCTTATATTTATAAATTTTCGTACTTCTATTAATAATAATAATGTTATAGAATATTTCAAAGACACATCGCACCTCCCACTCTTATATAAAGTCCCTCAGTATAACAATAAGAACTTAAAAAATAATATTTTTTTATAATTTAATGATAAAAAACCTTTGACCAAAACGAATTTATCTCTAAAATATAGTAAATCGTGTGGTGAATATTTAGTTTTCGCTCGCTCTTACTCAATATTAAAAAAAATTGATTCGATTTCTTATTTTACCCATCTATTTTAATAAAATGGAGATATGTCAAATTAGATAAAAAAATATATTTTTTTTATAATTTAATGATAAAAAACCTTTGACCAAAACGAATTTATATGTAAAATATAATAAATCGTGTGGTGAATATTTAGTTTTCGTTCGCTCTTAGTCAATATTAAAAAAAATTGATTCGATTTCTTATTTTACCTATTTATTGCGTCGAAAGGCGCATTCTACAGCCCGGTATGAGGTAGAAGTGTAATTCCGTGCTCAACGTGGAAGTGACACGTGGCACAATGTTGGCACAATGTCGGCTCATGATAAATATATATTTAAATCTCCCACAATGTCGGCTCATAATAAATATATATTTGAAGCTACCACAATGTCGGCTTAAAGATTAAACTAGGCTTAATATCTATACACAGCAAAGCGCCGCCATTGCTTCCTTGGCAGAAGAAATACAGTCTTTAGCGGACTAGCGTTCCTAAGGCTTTTCGGACTGAGAAGCGAAGCTCTAAAAATAAGCAATCCATGTGTGATTTCTGGATTTTGTTTTTGTTTTGGCATCTGTGATTTTGTGGCTAAACGTCCACATACCCACGCCAATCTATAGACTTTAACTCAAGCAGTAATGTGTAGCCTCAAATGTGAGACATTGCATTACTTTAGAAATTTTCTCAAATGAGTTTAGCTGCAACCAAATATTATATCGTCAAAGGATTCAATATTAATGTCAAACGTTGCATTACTTTAGAAATTTACACAAATGAGTTCAGCTGCAACCAAATATTATATCGTCAAAGGATACAATATGAGAAATGAAATCCTTCCATTGGGATCCATAAGAAATAAAAAAATAAAAATAGTAATGAAGTGTGTTCTTGGAAAAACATCAAGAAGTCTTAAACACATAGGGGCTGGGTATAGTTTTACTGGAAGCTTTTCAGCAACCATGACCAGCCTCGCAAACTAAGGCAATTTCAATTTTCCTAGTGCGCCTATTCTACATGAAGTCAAGATATCATCTCCGTAAAGTTCAATAACTGGAGAATATGTCGATGTCTCTAGCACAGAAACACATACATAGCAAGAACATGCCTAAATGTTACCATGTTCTTCAGTGGGAACAATAATTTAAGATCATTAGGAAACGAGGGCTTGGTCCATGACTCGAGCGAAATCATCCCAATGAACAATTGATCCAGAAAATGAGAGAAAACTCTGGGGTTCGTTTGAAGAGGGGAGAAAGACGAATGAAAAGTTCCAGGCTTGGATGCAAAGATTGTAATTCCGTATGAGGTAGATGTGTAATTCCGTGCTCAACATGGAGCTGACACGTGGCACAATGTCGGCTCATAATAGATATATATTTAAAGCTACCACAATGTCNGGGGAGAAGATAGTGGCCAAAGCATTCATCACTCAGGATAAAGATTAAGTTCAACTTAATATCGGCTTAATAATTTATCACAAGTGGTTTTATATATATATAAAATTTCTAAANATAGATATATATTTAAAGCGTTGGTAGTACCAACTATACCAGTATTCAAGTAATTAGGTTTCACTGGAGGCACGTTTTAGGAGGAAGCAAGTCTGGGAAAAAAGAAAGGGGTTGCAAAAGCTCATTCCCATATAGTCCATAACAATTTCATAATCTTTACTAACATCTCGGCATACCTCTATCATAATCGGTTCCTTTTTTGTTTCTTTTATAATGTTTAATCTATGACTATTAAGAATTTAGATTCTAAGAATATATGTGTGTTGTAACAGCCGTATATAAATAGGTAGCTCGGTAGACGATCGCAAGGAAGGAGCGATAAAATCTTTAGCAACGGCGGTGAGGGAAATGTAGTGTATGCATATAGTGTATTGGGTAACGGCTATAGCATCTGTGACTGGAGCGTGCTGCGGTTGGAGAAAGCCTGTTGGGCAGGTATTTGATGCAAATAAATAAAAAGAAAATATTAAGTGTAGCGCTGAGCTAGGTTTAGGAGCACTGGAGTTAGANTTCGACGTGATGAATTTGGGCCAGTCATTGGGGTTACATTTTATAGTAGTAGGGAGTGAATAGAGATAGCACATATTGTATTTGATTTTAGGCACTTCCATAATTGCTATCATTGCTAATGTGAGCGTAGAATGTATGATTCCATTCCTGTCGACATCGATGCACGTGATAACCTTCAATGGTAGTCGGCTCTCCCAAGCAGCTCATGTAGCTCGACGATGGAGATACAACCGTTCTGCTCCACATCGAGATGGCGAAGGCGTTTCTGAGGTCGTCCATGTGCTCACAAATGACATTCAATATGTCCTTAGTATTCATCTCAATGAATTCTTGGAGATCAATGTAGACATCTTCATCGGAGTCCACCTCCTCGATCATGTGCTGGAGCTGCTCCTCTGTAATGTTCAGGAAACTGAATTGACTCATGATGATGTCCACCTCTCTGAAAGATACCCTCCCATCTCCATCCTCGTCCAACGAGTTGAATATATTTTCAAGTTCTTAAATCTGTGAGAGCATCTCCTGCTCACTTGAAGGTGCCACGGACGTGTTGTGTTGCCCGGTCGACATGGCAGATATTTCAATATATGTTCTTAAACTGCATGTATATGTCCTTCATGTCTATGTCTATATACATAAAGAGATCGTTTGTGAAAGATGAACAAATATTTTGAGGCTGCAAAATTAATGAATAATACCTTTGTCTCAGAATGAGAATATCAAGGCATCACTGAGGGGGAACTTGGTTTCATTTTACCTATACCTCCCCTCTACAATTTTGAATTGTTTAGTATATATCTAGCCATTGGAAACGAGAAATTAGGAAAGTGCTTGGAAAACATGCATGGTTCTTCCTTTTAAATGTTCACGGAAGGGACAATGATGATGTCATGGGTGTCAAAATTTGCAGAGATCTAGCCATTGGAAATGAAAAATTAGAAGGAAGTGTTTTGAATGAAGTTCTTCCGTTTAAATGCTCACTCATGGAAGGAACAAAAATGAGATCATGGGCGTCACAAAGAGATGGACATTTAAAAAAGACTTGCCATGTTAACCCAAGCAGCTTTTGGATTCTCAACAACAAAGGATAACACATTCATAACAGTTTCCCAATCCTTGCAATGTTTGAACTGTCAAAAAAATAAAAGGTAGAACGTTCATATCAATTGCCCAAACCTGGAAATGTTAATATTTTTCAAGCAAATAGTATAACAAACTCAAGGAGAAAATTATTACAATTAAATGCCCTTTCATACAAATACCATATATGATGTCAAGTATGGAGTGTGTTCAGATGCCCAGTGTATTAGGAGAATTTCAAGTCTCTCTAAAAGTTGTACATTACATTATATGTACAACTTTTAGAGAGTGAAAGTGTGTTCACATGCCCAGTGTATTAGGAGAATTTCAAGTCTCTCTAAAAGTTGTACATTACATTATATGTACAACTTTTAGAGAGTGAAAGAGTAAAGTTGAATCTAGGCTGAAAAATCTACCACAAAAGTTAGATTTCATGAGCCGACTCTAGATTGCCACTTCGTTTTAACCAATGCCAAAAAAGAGATGGTCATCATCCCCACGACCATCGCCCACAACTGCAACCAGCTTAGATCCATCTTTACCCGGCTCTATCATAAGCCGAGAGGGATCAAATATTTCAAGGTGCAAACCCTGCTTCAACAATTGCACTCCAAAAAAGGGTTTGCACCTCAAAATATTTGATCCCTCTCGGCGCATGATAGAGCTGGGTAAAGCTGGATCTAAGCTGGTTTTAATAAAATGGAGATATGTCAAGTTAGATATCAAGATATCAATAGTCGAAGTTAAATTTAGATATTACGGTAAGAAGTAATTTTATTTAAGATTTTAGGGTGGAGAAGTACTTATGTTTTTTGAGATTACATCATTTGAAATTAGTGTATGGTTTATCTTGATTTTAAGAGAAATAATTATTAAAAAAATATATTAAAATTAATTTATATTTGAATAACTTTTAATTGATAATTAGAAGTTTGTAAAAAATAGTTAGTTTAATTTTAAAAAAGCAAAAATAAGTAATTGATAACTTATTAGTAACATAAACTTATGACCTGGGATCATTAGAGATAGGCTTACGGTGAGGGCACAATGGCTAGGCTTTGAAGGAGTTTGAGCTATTGCTCTAGGGCGGGCGGCTTCGCCTGGCCGCAGAGGCCTTCTGGTTTCTATCTACGCCAGGGCTTGCTGGTTCACCAAGCGGTTTGGCCCCCCTGGGAAACTCCATGGCGGAGATGGGCCCTTCGGGACTCGTAGTTGACAGTGGGGCTGTTTCAACCAAGACGGAGAGGCAGGCTGGTTTGTCCAACAGCCGGAAGCCTGGGGTGGGTGGCTATTTTCTGAAAGCCCCCACCATTCCAGTGACATATATCAGATCAGAGAAGGTAAGGGGCACGATCGAGCTCTAGAAGGAAAAAGCATTGATTGGGAAGTTTGTGGGGATTTAGCCCAAGGAAAAGGATCTGGTCAAATGGATTAGTAGTGTGTGGAACCCTAAAGGCCACTATGATCTGTAGCTTGGATCCAAAGGATTTTTCACTATTATTTTCTTTAACCAAGAGGACCATGATCACATCTTGGAAGGCGGCCCCTATTTCTTTTTCTCAATGGGCCTTTATCTCTGACCATGGAAGGAAATATTCAACCCCGAAACAGAGGACATGACTGTTGCCCCTGTCTGGATTCGCCTCTTTTCTCTGCCAAGGGAATACTGGGATCTGGAAACATTGAAGGACATAGGAAACACCCTAGGGGAATTTATTAAGGTCACAGAGCAAACTAAGGCCCAGAGGTACACTTCTTTTGCCAGGATCTGTGTCTACCTGGATCTCTCCAAGTAGCTGCAAGAAGTCATAAGCCTAAACTGGGATGATGAAGAATGGATCCAACGCATAGAATATAAGCAGATTCCCTTCCGGTGTAGACATTGCCATGAATACGGCCATTTAGGAAGGAACTATCCCAAAATGGCAGCAAAAACTGATCCCGCGGAGCATCGACTGGAGGGAGCTGGGAATAATGATGGCTTCACCCTAGTCAAGAATCGCAAAGAATAAGGGATGGTGGGGCATCAAAGGCCAAAAAACACATGGAGGCGAAAGATAACAGATCCAAAAATGCTTTCGTTGTCTTAGGGGACAGCGCAAACGATGACAAGCCCAAGGACAAGGTGGAAGAGGAGCAACCAACCAAGGTCATCAATGTCCTAGAAATAGAGGAAACCCAACAAATGGAAATAGTTGAAGAAGAAGAGGATGAAGAAATGGAACTAGGTGAACTTGATCTGGATGCGATAGAAGCTGAATGTGGAAAGAAGGGTAAAGGCTACATCCCCAAAAAGCAAATTGAGCTCCTCTAGGAAGCAATCATTAAGGATGGGGCTCATACGAACCTTGGGATAGACCCATATCCCCAAAAAGGAAAGAAGAGGAAGTCTCCAGAGGAGGAACATCGCAAAGGAAGGAAAACCAACAAGCAACGCATTGCAGAAGTAGGAATTAAGCTCATAGAATCAGTCCAATACCCAATGATCACAGCGGCCTTCTCTGAAGTTTCCAAAGTTTACCAATGAAGCTACTCTCTTGGAATATCAGGGGGTGCAGTAACCCTAGGAAGTGGAAGACTCTTAACAGGAAAATTAAGCAGGATAATCCAGATATCCCTTTCTTCAAGAAACAAAATGTAGTTATGAAGGAATGGAAAAAATCAGGAGTAAAATTTGGAAAGGCAGCCAGGTCATGGCCCTGGATGCTATCGGACAATCAGGGGGCATTGCATTTTTCTAGCGCCCCCAGGTGCTGGATCTCACCAATTGGCGCACCAACAAGTTTTTCCTCATGGCTTACTTCCAACACATTGATTCTAGAGTGAAGGGCACTCTTGTTAATATGTATGGCCCTAGCAACTTCCCTGAGAAGCAGGCCTTCATTGATTTACTTGAATGGACCAAGCTCTAAGTGGAGGGGGACTGGTGGGTGATGGGAGGGGATTTTAACCTCATTGCCAACCGTGGTGAAAAAAAGGGAGGAAAGAGAACTCTGGACAAGTACCAAGAAGCTTTTGGTGTTTTCCAGACTCAAAGCTCTTTTCTGGATATGGAAACAGGAAATGGTTGGTATACCTGGGACAACAAACACGGGGGTGAGCACCTGGTTGCCTCTCGTTTGGATAGGTTTTTGGTTTCGGAGAATATAGTCCATGGTACAGGTGAAATTATGGTTGACGTGCTCCTAGCTGTAGGCTCTGACCATTGGCCTATCAACCTTAGCTGGAATTCGGCATGCTCCACTCTGAGGAAACCATTTAGATTTGAATAGTTCTGGATGGAGCATAAGGACTTCAAAGATCTTGTCCATCAGTGGTGGCAGGAGTTTGTCCCCCCCACAAGTACTGCCATGTTCTGCTTCCAATAAAAAATCTAGCTACTCAAGTCCAAAATTCGTACCTGGAACAAAGAAGAGTTTGGTAACATTTTTCGAGGACAAGAAAAGACTGATTTCTAAAGGGAATGATGGATGGATGGGACAAGGACATGCACAAAAAAGAGAAAGAGTTATGGGGACAACTAGAGGCAAGAGAAAGATAGGAAGGAATCTATTGGAAACAAAAATCCAAGGCCAAATGGCTGTAGGATGGGGAAAAGAACACCAAGTTCTTTCACAATTCAGTGATCTAGAACAGGAACAATTCGAGAATCCAAAAACTCAAAAAAATGGATGGCAGCAGGATTGAAACCAGAGGGGAGATTGAAGCAGAACTTTCCCACTGTTTTTCGGAGATTCTCAATGAAGATGTCCATGATAGGGAGAGAGATATAGCTCAAATCACGCGCTTAATTCCTTCTACTGTCACTAGGGAAAATAATGAGATGCTCATCAAACCGGTCTCTCTTCAGGAAGTCGAAGAAGCAGTCAATCAGATGGCCCTGGGGAAAGCCCCTGGTCCGGATGGCTTCACATCCAATTTCTTCCACCTCTTCTGGGATATGGTCAAGGAAGAGGTAGTGGAAATAGTTGAAGAATCGAGACTAAAGAAGGGGGTTTTAAAAGATTTCAATGCGACGTCCCTATCTCTCACCCCCAAGGGTGTGGGCACTAATAGCTGGAACAAGTTCAGGCCTATAGCCCTCTGTAATGTGATCTACAAGATTATCTCCAAAGTTATCGCCAATTGCCTGAAGTCTCTTCTCCCATCCCGCATCTGCCTAGAACAATCTGGTTTTGTGGAAGGGCGTCAGATCCTGGATGGGGTCATCCTCATGCATGAAGCTCTTCATTCCTTGCAAAGCTCGCAACGACCAGGTATCCTGATCAAACTCGATATAGCAAAGGCCTACGACAAATTAAGTTGGCAATTTATTTGCGGAATGTTGGAAGCCTATGGTTTCTTCCAAGACTGGGTTGAATGGGTCATGGGTGTTATATCCACTCCTTTTTTTAGCATTCTTCTAAATGGAGCCTCGACTCGTACCTTTCAACCATCCAAGGGTATCAAGCAAGGTGACCCTCTCTCTCCATTTATCTTCATTCTAATGGCGAAGGGCCTGAGCCGTCTCCTTCAGACCCGGGCAGAAAATGGAGAGCTGAGAGGCCTTCGCCTTCAGGATAACATGGACCCTCAGGCTCACCAACAATTTGTCTATGATACCATGCTTATGGGGCACCCTTCATTCCAATAAGCGCGAAGCTTCAAAAAATGTCTATCGCTCTTTGCCAAGGCCTCGGGCTTTGCAGTAAACCCAGCCAAATCCCAAGTCTTCTTCCTTAACACAGCCCTAGCCACTCAAAGGAACATCCTTCGCATCTTGGGTTTCGGGAAAGGTTCTTTTCCCTCAAAATACTTAGGTGTCCCCCTAGGTCTGGGAAAATTGAAACAAACCTCTTGGCTTGAACTCCTTGACAGAATGAAGCAGAAACTTGCGAACTGGACCCTAATACCTCTAAACCTCCATAGCAGGCTTGTCCTATTAAAATTGGTGTTACAGGCGCAGGGGATTCACTTGTTGTCCAATATCCTATCATGTTAGTTCATATTGTGGGTTTTAAAATTATTAAAAATTGAACCAATATATTGCAAGTATTGGGGGANAGGGTGGTTTATAAGGATTGAGGTATAAAAAGGGGTGGGAAGGAGGTTTTAAGTATTGGGAGGGGGTTTCAACAAAAAGAGTTTGGGTCAATATCTCTGAAAATTAAGGGTATTCTTTAATATCCCATGACTGCACGTGCTATGTGAGATGTTCACTGAGTGAAGCCCCTGTGGTTACAGGCAATGCCTATTTACCTGTTCTATGTCCTTTTTCTCCTAAGTCCATTCTCCATGAAATCCGAAGCATCCAACGTAATTTCCTGTGGGGCAGTCGTGAGGATAAGGCCAAATTTTCCCTGGTGAGCTGGGACAGTATCTGCCGCCCCAAGTTGAAGGGGGGGCTGGGCCTGAGAGACCCAGAAATAATGACTGAAGTCCAAGGTGCGAAAATCTGGTGGATGTGGGTCACCCACACATCCGAACCATGGGCTCGATTATGGCAGCTCAAGTATGGAAATGACAGGCCCTTATCACAGTTAATTCTCTACAAAAAAGATCAGCAGGGATCCCCCATATGGATGAAGGCTAAAGGTGGTAGATATCTGGTGCAACATCATAGTTTTTGGGAAATTCAGGATGGGATGAATGCTAAGTTCTAGGAGGATTCATGGAATCAACTTCCAAGGCTTGGTGACAACCCAAGATGGACTCCTATTCAGGAATTCTCTAGGGCAGCTGGCAGCATACAAGTGCACCAATTCTGGAAAGAGAGGATCATTAACGGGAGGAGGTGCTGGAACTTCATCGACAAACCTGACCAAATAGAGGCGACAAACTGGGAGTCTTTCCAGGAGGAAATGCTCAATCGGTGCATAAGGCTCATGAAGGGACAGGATGTGCTGAGATGGGGATACACAGACAGAGGGATGTTTAACATCAAGGAAGCCTACAACATTTGAATCGGGAATCGAGTAGAGGAAGAGGAAACTTGAAAGAAGATATGGACCTTGAATTTATGGCCCAAGGTAGGTCTCTTTGTTTGGTTGGTGGTTAGGGTTCGTATCCTCACCTACAAGAATCTTTGGAACCGTGGTGTCCACGGTCCATCCCAATGTTGCTTGTGCTCCCAGGCGGAAGAAACCACGAGCCATCTTCTGGATTGTTTCCCTTATGCCTCAGCTATTTGGGATAAGGGAGCCATTGGATTTTGAAGAAGTGACAGGCAAAGAGCTCAACCGGCTATAACCTTGACGAAATGGAATCATAAAACCTTCAAAAACAGAATTATTAGAACTATATGGAATTCCTTACCTAGAATGATCATGTGGTGCATTTGGAAGGAAAGGAATGGGAGAATCTTCCATGATAAGAGTAATTGCATTGAGAAGGTATGGAAGACGATGAGGGACAACCTTCTCTCTTCCATCAGAATTATGCAATAGCACGACGAGGATAAGCTCATTCTTGTAGACGAAGCACACATTGGGGAATTTTGGGGTCTTGACAAAACTCAGATGGATGGGCTTCGCAAGCATGACAAGATCCTTCAACCATCTAGTCCTAACTTTTGGTCAGCTCCACCTCCACAAGTGTTCAATCTCAACTTTGATGGGCCTCCAGGGGCAACCCGAGCGACGTGGGCTATGGGGGATTATGCAGAGACTCACAAGGATGGGTAATTTTTGTCTTTTTGGGGGCCATTGGCTGAGATACTAACAATTCCGCTGAGCTCGAAGGTATGATTCAAGGTCTGGAATGCCTGGTGCGTAGTGACTGCTTCCGTGCTTTAATTGAGGGTGACTCCAACATAATGATACATGTAGCGAGGCGGTTAGCATATGGCCAAGTCAGCGGACAATTTTCCACTAGCTGGAGGTTATCCAGTCACCTGGACACTCTTCCTGTCATGCTCCACACCCATTCAGCTGTCTCCTTTAGCCATGTCAGAAGGGACGCCAACAAGGCAGCAGACCTCCTTGCGAATGCAGGGGTGGAGGGTGAGATGGCACACCAATGGGGCCCTCTCGATAATTTTGAAGCTGATGATTGGGCCCAATAGTGCCGACAGATGGTTGTGCATGAGCTTGAGGGCGGGATACAGGTGGCATGCCCAAATGCTATGGTAGTTAGAGGTGACAGACGGCCCGAGCACGCCATGATAGACCTTCATTATGATTCCTGACATTATTAATTTGGCAAGCGAGCGGATCCATCAGTGGATGTCATCGGGCATTACATTTTTCGTTGGAGCTGCATGCGAAAAGATAGGCAGGGCTCGGAGTGATGGCTGAAACGACTGGACATTCATTTTCGGCAGTGGATCTGCCATGGGAAAGGGTACGAGGGAGATTGTCTGCATCATAGCCATGACGTTTTCAAGGTACATCCCAGGAAGGATAATTATGCTGCCTTTCCCTTTTTATTGTGTGCCCTCTGTTCGACCTGCTTCCATCGCTCGGGCTCGCTCTCTATTTCTCGGTTTCACTATTTCTCCCCATGGCCCTTCCTTCTGGCTTGTGTGTGGCTCACTGTCTCATCCTTCTCCCTTGTATTTTCCCCAATCCCCCTCCTGTGGAAAATGGCCCCGAAGTGCTTGATGATCAAGGGGAAAGCCCTTGGTGACTCCTCGGCTGAGCAGGGCACTGTAAAGAACCCCTGCAGGGTTATGTGGATGCAAATCCAAGCCCAAGAAGATGTCAATTTCTTCAAAGATCATACGCCTCTGAAAATACGTCGGGAGGTGGAGGGAAAGGTTGAGGATCTCTGGCATATGGTAAAAAACATGTCTAAGGAAGAGCTCCACTAGGAGGTGGCGGACAGGGTATTGGACCTCGACATCACTGCGAGGGGTGCGGCTGCTTACGATCGTCTCCTAATGCAATATTGGGTTAATATGAAAATGGTTGGACACTCATACATGGAACAGGAAGCCAAACAGGAAGGGGACGAAGAACCAGTTAAAGCCTGGAAGTTCCATAATGGCAAATGTCATCTGATTCACCAGAAGGTGGATATCATTGCCTCAAGGCTCGGGGTCGCTTTCTATGCTACTGGAAAAGGTCCCGAGGAAGCTGCGCGTCCGTGGGATAGCTGTGGAAAATGCAGTAAAAAGCACAAGAGTATCCTTCCTCCCTCTCATCCTGTTGCGGTCTCTCCTGGTGCGACCTCAGTCCCAACTCCAACAATGGTGTCCAACCTACTCTTGGCAAGAAAATGGTTTGATGTCCTGTGTCTGGTTGTTTCTTCGCAAGGTTTTATTCAGCTTGTAAAGCTTTATGTCCATTTCAATATTGTCTCGATTTGTAATGTTGGCATATCCGTTGCCGAGTTTTTTGAGAAATTTTGGCCCTACTCAGGGGTTATCCCAATCTCTGGTTCTGAATGTTATGCCCTGTGTGCCTGTTGAAATTTCGGACTTGGTTCTCTCCCTGGAAACTGGTTTTGTGCTTCCCAGGTCCAGTGCTGTGATGTGTCTCAACACACCAGCTGTCTGATGGCCATGTTTTGTATCACTGCTATGTAATGGTTCTCTATTGATGTAATATATTTTCTTTATTTACAAAAAAAAAATTTAACTTATGACCTATCAATATTCACCAGCACAAGTTAACTTGCAATGCTAATATGATAGTAAGTTTAGCTTCTATTAGTAATATTTTTGTTAAAATAGTTAATGTACAAACATAAATTTATTTATATATATATTTTTAATTTTTATTCATATAATTCTATTATTTAAATTCTGATGACTCTTACGATTAATTCTACTATTTAAATTCATATAGTTCTACTATTTTTTAATTTAAATTCCTGAGATTAAATCTTGATTTCCTTAAATTGTTGGAGATTACGATGGAATGGGAAATGAATAAATTGGCTTGTTTACGGTTAGCATTAAGGTGTAAATATGGAATTACTACCAAGTGAATGATTGATTCTGCTTCTTGTGAAAGTAGGCGTTTCTGAGATGTCATTGAATGCCAAAATACGACTTATGGCTCATAGCCATGCATTTTTCTCTATTTAATATGCCATGCAGGGATCAAATTTGAAGGGTAGGGTCTCACTTCACTTTGAAGGGTTGTGAGAAATTGAACCCTTCAATGTTGACATGTAAAAATAAATCACTCTTTTTATTTGAAACTGTAAGTGTACAACAAAATTTTATTATCTATTAAAAACAGTGTATAGAAAAAAATGACAATATGAAGAAATCCCGAGTGATTCAACATTTACATGGAATTAGTGAGGTAAACCATGTACTCTCCCACATTTACATGGAATTAGTGAGATAAACCATGTACTCTCGCGGTCCCTAGAGCATATAGTTTATTGAATTTAGATAAGGGACAATTCTGTCGGGCCGGTGAAATACTCGGTTGTTAGGTCGTTGATAAAATAAGGCATTGAAATATGGAAGGATCTTTGAATGGAGGATTGATTCAGCTTGATGGTGGCTCTATTCGTCAAGTGTGATTGGGCCTACCTAAAAGAAAAACCCCAGAATGTAATACCTAATGCTTTCACGGAGAAACTTTTTCAGTAACCCTAAATTCAACATTTATTTTTAGAATTGAATCATGTCCTCCCCACATGCTCAAATCAAAGTGATCAAACAAAGGCCCCAATTTTAGGTGGATTATGGATATTCCCTCCAATGTATATTGAGTTTATACCCCAATTCGAAGTGATCAAACAAAATCCCCAATTTTAGGTAGATTATGGATAGTCCCTCCAATCTATATCGAGTTTATCAGCCCTCTCGAAAAGGTTAAGTATTTATTAGTCCACTATAAGGAAGAACTCTAAATTCTCCAACAAATATCACTACAAGTTGGGTGTCTAGTTTCTACCAAAGTCAACAAGGAAGACGAATCATAAACAGAGGTTTGGGAGGTTTGTGACAACGAGGATGTTGAAATCATGTTCTTCGCTATATCATTGCACTCCCAGTCCCTCATTCATGAACGCCCGTTGAGGGATTCCCTTGTTTAGATATATTGGTAGACAATTTGTATTTCTTGTTTCCATTATTAGAAGGCTGACAGGAAAATGAAGGGGTCATAGTCTACAACATTTATAGTGTCGGTTGTTAAATATTTTATCCTTTCAACTATTGGATTTCAATAAGGAAATTGGAACAATTCAAACACTTATATTCAAATATTGTTCTTTCTTTCAACCTAATGTTTACAATTCACGGAAGATAAATAACATTGACCATTTTGGACCTCAAATACAAGGCTCTTTCTTCT
This sequence comes from Pseudotsuga menziesii, assembly GCA_001517045.1. NCBI lineage: Eukaryota > Viridiplantae > Streptophyta > Pinopsida > Pinales > Pinaceae > Pseudotsuga > Pseudotsuga menziesii. The sequence continues at coordinate 89,268 of LPNX010071335.1, read as the reverse complement.
TGCTCCTTTGCCCAAACGAAGTTGTGGTCATAGACTATGAAAAGTATACATTATTTTGGTTCTGATTTCATTTAAATACTGGGTTTTTAAAGGTTACATCTATTGAGTATTCAAGACTTAGTCTGGCGGAAATGCAATCGCATAATACATTATAAATTTCAAACAACATTTTGGATGGATAAATTTTAAACCCTTATATTTATACAACCATAAGGAATGCCAACAAGAAACACATTTAACTTTTATCCACATATAAAATGTTACACAAGTGTAAAATGCTATACATACGTGTAAATTCATGACAACCAAGTCGATAGCTTAACTTTGCATAATCTTTTGCAGGAAATAGAAACTAGGGAGACACTGAAGCATAGAATTGCAGAGTTGAGAGTCTGAGTCTCGACCTCTAACTGTCCTATACTCGTAAACCCAAAATAATGTTTTTTTGCATAGACTTCACCAATCTCTTTAAGTTCAGGGAAGCTCAATCCAGCCTACCCAACGTTCTACCTTTGCTTCTCTTACTCCTACCTGTGAAAAAGGAGGAACCTTCGAGTTGCCCACCATAGAAGACAACGAGGAATTAGAGTGTGCAACCATTTCCTTCTATAGAAAGACGATTGGAAGCTACGCCATCTCAATTCCACAATATCTCGATGCTCCTGAGTTGGTTTACCTTGCCCAAGGTAGGCGAATGCATGTTTGTGTATTTCACATGATTACAAAAAAATCATTTTATAACTGCTTCTACATAACATAGATATATATGTGCAGTTGAGGGAAAACTAGGTATTTTTTTCCTGAGGTTTCCAAAGACTTTCAGAGATCATTCTTCGTTATGAGGGCGCTCAGGGCGTAGATCAGAGAGCCCACGGAAGGAAGAAGAAGACTCAAGCCAAAAGGCGAGGTGAGTGAGGAGGGGAGACGTAATAGTGATATTTTCAGGAGAAACCCACTGGTGCTATAATGATGGGAACGAGACTCTCTAAATCGTAGCCATTTTAGACATAGGAAACCCTCATAAACAGTTCGGGAGCAAGAGCTACCGTGTAAGCTTCCCGACAAATTAAGTAATGATAATATTCAGTTAGGTATATGACAAATTCTTTCGTTTCTTTTAGAGATGACTATATGCATATTGTACAACCATTCTCTCTGGCTGGATCTCTATTCCAGTTTCCTTTGTCTCTACTTCCTAACCCCCTTCCTTCGATGAGACAGGTAGACTAAGTGGCCTAGGTGGACTGTGGGAGACTAGGAGTGTTGATTCAAATGATTCTAACCCCAGTATATGAATGGAAATTGGAATAAATCCTAGAATCTTGGACTAACTAGTATAGGATATGATTCATGAGAACAAACAAAGGGAGGTGTGCTGCTAGCTTGCTACCAAAGATCCTTCATCCCAGTCTTGTGGTGGTCATAATAGAAATGTCTAGCACTAGGTGAAACCGTGGTCTGGAAACTTACATACCCATTGAACCAGGTTAGGTTCAAATCTAGCAAAGATTGCTCAATGCATTGTAAATTGCAACTTGTAAGTTGTAACCCAAAAAACAACACCATTAGTTTTTCCTTACGGAGCCTTGACAGTGGAGGGTTATCAAATCAATTCACCATCCATAGATATGACTCATATGAGTATTTCATTTCACATCATATACTCAAATACTCAAGTGATTTGTAAGTTGTGAGATCACGTGACTCAGTGAACAATAAGATGACAGATGGAAAATCGAGTTGGTAGGTGGCATCATCTCATACCAAGATTTAATGAAGTTGGTGAATCAGTAATGCATGCTAATGCCATTAAATGCTTTGAAAGTGAACATCAAATCGTGAGTCACAATCTTGACTCACCAAATTGAACTTGGCACTAGGTATCCTAGTGGCCCACCGTGGTCCGTGTCGATTTGACTATTGAAGGGCACTTGGGAAGACTCCGAGTCCTAACTCTCCCGTAGTCCACTGAATCCCTGGATAGACAAATTTTGTAGCTACCCTTCTGTTGCAAATTTACCAAGACTAACTCAATTTCATTATTGAAGTGCTGGTAATGAAACTAAATTTTTTTTGCATGGTAAAATTCTTTGTGGCCTTCTATGACATTTAAAATGGCCTTTGAAGAGCTCTCAAGGCTTCAAATTTGAATCCTGATGCCATGGATAAAACGAATGCCAATACCATTCGATCTCATAGTCAAGCATTCGAATAGGATCTTTATTGGAATCTTCATAGAAATATTCCACTGTGCCTTGTTGATTCCTGTACGTCGGTTGGCCGTATTCCACTGTGCCTTGGCCGTAATAGAGGAGGGCACAGAAAGATCGTTGTCTCGCCATGCGACTTTTTTCATCGTTTGTCTTCGTGAAAAAAAAACAGATGCGCCATGGAAATATGTATTCGGCATTGGTGAGGTCTGGCATTAGAACCAAACTCTCCTGACATATTCTGACATTAGGGCCAACCTTACTTTGTATCGAGCGATTTCCAGTCGCAGTAATACACTCTACTTTTGCTTTTAAAATATGGAATTTGTAGCCTGCGAAGATACGCAGCAGTGGTTGATTAACCAGCACGGTATTGTCGAGAGGGTTGACTATATTGTACGGCCAGTGTGTCCACTTTTGAACAACGTTCATTGAACACAAATTGAAAAATTCTGTTTTTTTATTTAATTAAAATATTTATCAATTATAATTTGATAATATATATATATATATATTTTTAATGTTGTGGTAACTCTTTATCTTTTAGGATAATAGGATAATAATTTTAGTTCTTTGATATAATATTATAAACTAATATAAAGTACAACCTTTGCCATTCACACCTACCTAGTTGAACATAAACATTACCTTAAAGTAATTATTACAAAGAATGATTAAAACCATTCATAAAATAAAAATAATTATATATTTCAAAACTATAAAACAAAGCAGAGATGAAACACATAATGGTACAAACCCAAGAAAGACACCAATGTAGGTGGTTCACCCCTAACAAGGGGCTACATCCACCAAAACTGCTATTATTTCTTCTTAATTATTCAACACAAGATTATGAATCTTGTTGCAGTTTATCTACTCCATCTCATCTTATGTATACTCCTATCTCTCTCAAAGAGAACAATATCAACTTACTAATTAGCCTTAATGCAAGGCCGTTTTTTAAAGGGAAATACTATTTGCTTCAAAATATTTCCATTTAAACTAATCTTGGCTTCGAAACCTACCATCATTTTTATGTGCTTTGCTTTAAATAGGTTAATTACACATCATAAAAACAACCTATACTTCAATACAATTACCATATGAATTAAAGGAGAGATATTTTGGCTCTTTGCTATAATTACGTCGATAGGCGTATATATCTCATATTTTTGGGATTTGGACTTGATCGAGCAAATCATCAAGATTCACCAACATTTGACAATTGTACAGCTCGGATCTGTTTGATCGTCGTTTGATCTTTAACTAGCAGATTTAGCAGGGTGTTAGTTATTATTTATATGTTGTGATCGAACCAGCGTCTACGGGTGTGATGATTGCAATGTGGCAAGATGGAGGCCTATACATATGGATAACTATCTATTAGATCAGCTTACCAGTTAGAGTTCAGTTAGAGTTCGCTATGAGTTATGAACGACGCGTGGCTCTGCTTCACAACGCATGGGTTAATAGGCTCCCCTTGCCTTGCTTCATGACGCATGGGTTAATAGGCTCCCCTGGCTTTTCTGCATGGGGTTTGAAGGATATATAAGAAAAATGACATCTTATAAGTAATCACCCACCATCAAACAACCAAGCCTGTAATTCTCAGGTAACTGTATTTTATTTTTGTATTTTCAAGGATGAACATGATGAACAGGATTTGGTTGCAATGTGCTATTAGTTTAATTATCAGTTTTACTTTCAGGTTCCTGTGCAGTATTGCAGCAAGAAAAACTTTCTCCATTGCCATTTACTTTCATCCTTCGAATCAGAGGTAAGCTGTATTATCCTTTCACAATTATGTGTGCAACATCCTTTTTAAATATACAGCTTGGTTATAGTATATAGACTTATAGTAAACGCATAAGCAATCTACAGTTTGGTTATAGTATATAGACTGTTAGTAAAAGCATATGCAATAAATAGTTTGGTTTAAATAGTATTTATGTATTCTATACATATAGAAAAACGAAGAGAAAATAAATTAGGGCTTTGAAAACATATAAAAAATAAGCAGTGAAAACAAAATAAATTAGGGTTTTTGCATATAGATATTACAAATACGCAGGAAAATTCGGGAGATTATATAATAGTAAATACAGTGTTGGAATCCGGAAGTGAAAAAATCGAAAAAGAAATCTATGTAGCGCCATATATAAGGTTTGTTAAAATGTTCAGGCTATGAATGCACTCAGCAAACCCTAAAAACATGCAACAACCATCCACTGACCAACAAAACCCACGTCAATTTAGGGTTAAATTTTCATAGAGAACGTGTGTGGGAAAATAATGGACTAGAAAGACATGGTTTCATTTTCAAGCCTGAGAATATTTTCATGGTTGTATGCAAATAATATGACAGTGCAGAAACCCTAAATGCTCCATAAATCCTTCACCAAGAGAATATGATAAGAACATAGTAGGAAAAGAAAGCCAAAATTGCGAAGATGTAATATTCTGAATTTTGGAACTAACCCTTATAGGAATGAACCTATTGATTATGATGTTATCTTGATGTTTTATTTTGATATATTGGGTCAAAGACCCCACTTCATATGAACATGATGATTGGTTTTATATATTGGGTGTAAGCCAATTATTGATGATATATATATATATGTGTGTGTGTGTGTGTGTGTGCTTGTTTGTGTTGGGCATGGACCCTGAAGCACATGATTGATGAAATGTTTTGTGTTGAGTGAGGAGCTCTCCAGAGAACATGAGTATTTATATTTGTGTTGAGCGTAAAGCTCTGGAATACATGAAAAGATAAGTTGGAATGGTTGGGCATAAGCTCTGGAACCTTCCATTTTGATGTTGATCATAAGCTCTGGAGCATTGGATCCTTGGCCATTGTATCCCTAAGTGTATCATACAAGTACATCCTAGCATTAGTGTTGAGCGAAGAACTCTGGAATTGCACTAAGTTTGTAACTCCCTCTTTAAAAGTTGAGTATGGGCTCTGGTAAGTGCTAGCGGTTACTGAAAAGAATTTAATAATTTTCGAGTGAAAACGACTCGAGAAAAATATTGATCTCATCAGACTTATTTATAAGTGATTAAATTAAATTTTGAATTTTTATATTCTCATGAAGTACTGAAGAACTACCATGTTATATCAAGGAATCCAACATGCAAGTATGTTGAGAGTTTCCTGTGCTACTAGACCTAACCATCTACCTATTTGGCCTTAATGACGAAGTGTCATTAAGTCTAGGGATCATGGTATATGATTCCCAAAGACAAATGTTAACAAATGTTATATTATTATGTATTTTATACATGGTATGTATAAAGAATAAATATAGTAATAATATTAATGATGAAAGAAAGAAAGAAAAACTCCATCCATTATTATTTATTATTAAAAGATAATCAATAGTACAATACCTACGAAAGTCTAATTATGAACTAGTTGAAAGTTCATAAGTTAAAGTATAAAAAATTACCCAAATTTATTAAAAAAGGGTTAAATCAAGAAACCAAGGTTTCTTGATTTAACTGTCCCTTTGACTGAAAAGTCTGTCTATAAAGACTCAAGCCAAGGAAAGGCTTGGGGTTCTGATCTATCTTTTGGGATTCATTATTCTGCCTGTTTGATTCTCAAGTAAATTCTTGGAGAACATTTTCTTGCAAGGAAAAAGGACAACTGATCCATACCTAATATACTAGATAAGAAACCCTACCTTAGGAGCTCTAAGCTACTTGCATGTTGGAGTCCAGCTCGAGGGGATCTGGATTACAAGCAATGGTGTAGCCCATGGCTCAAAAGCCAGTCCATCTATGATTTAAAAACCCAAAACATAAATGCATACACTAAGTCGAATGGCTTAAGTTTCGCTCCATGGCTTAAGAGCCTTAATATTTTTTAAACCCAACTCTATTTCTTTACAAGCCCGAAGGTGAATTCAAATCAACACAGTGAAACCCCAAAACCAAACAACGAAGACATCACATAGACAAGACGAGAGATAACAAGCATTGGCTTGTTGGTAGGCTTACCTTACACCATTGGCATCACACATCAACTATCGATGAGCTTTGAACCACGATACTCTCCACAAACCCCAGCACTTGCAACCATCCACAAACTAGGTGAGAAGTATGACAATGTTAAATGCATCAATCCCAAACCATCGAAATACTTTGAAGCCAAACGAGTCCTTACCTTCGTGTCCATGGAGGTATCCTTCATTAACCTCTACGCAGAGCCAAAGAAAACCCCAAATGACAAAAAAAATTCCCAAACCATCGTGAGCCAAACCTAAGAGAAGGATGCCATGAAAACCAAGGCGCATTAATGGCATCGGCTGGTTCCCACCACAAAATCCAAAACCCAATAAGCTACAGTTTGGTAACGTCGTTTCAGTATAATCTCCACCCACCATGCAATCATTAAACCCCATCTTATAACCTCCAAACCATATGTTATATCCTAATCATATCATAAGGTAATATACTAGAAAGATTAATAATTTGCAATGGCTAAGGTTTAGTGCATAGTACAGGCTTGGTATGCGCTAACCATAAGTCAAGCCATAATATATATATTAAACATAACATGTAAACCTTAGGTTTTAAGCCATAACTTAATACAATACAATTAAGCCCTCAGCTTATGCTTAGTGAACATGGCATATGTAATATGCCATGTTAAATATTTTAACTCTCATAAAATCAATGCCTGGTTTTGAAAGCCATGAGCATAACCTGCAGTAAGAGGTACACAAGATATATTAATAAGATTTAATAAAATACACATAGAACAAAGTTAATAGTAATATGTAAAATGATAAATTACAATACCGTAATGAAGCATAAGTAATGTACAAGAAATTTAGTAGTGAGAGCTAAATTGACGAGAATGGTATTTTACTTGGTATAATTCTCAGTCGGCAAGGAACCAAAGTCAACCAACAGTATGTTCTTTAAGATCAAGACTTCTAGTACTCTTTGAACAAGACCCCATCGAAAAGTGAATTGCATGTGAAATAAATTAGGTGCCTTAGTTCAGAGAACTAAGTAATCTTGCAAACAAGTAAACACCTTTACCTCTCAAACCATCATGGGAGAACAAGTCCTACCACTCCGCCCACTTTGTTTCCATAAACAAAGTTAAGTTAGGACTTTATAATTAACAAGTGCGACTATGCAGAAAGGATGAAGCATTTAAATCTAGTGACGACACATAGGAGACAAAAGTATAAACATAATGCTAAGCAATAAACAACAGTACAACAACCTAAGTAAGATACATTAAAAATAATGACTGAAAGTAAAAGACATAACGTAAGAATAGATTACAAATAAACAATGGTACATGAAGTGTACGATATAGTTCTGCAAGTGAATAATGTTTCGTCTAGGTAGTTTTTACTAGCCTATAAAAAAAAATTATTTTTCATTTTTGGGGACATTACAAGTGGTATCAGAGCCCCATTTCAATACTAAGAGACCTATGGGCACACCAAGCTATCACCGCAATGAAAATAAAGTATAATATTAAATTTTGGTTTCTAACAGAAATGTTTCTTGTTATTAAAAAAATTTGCAATTACAGGAATTTTTACAGCATTGTTCAGTTTATGAATACTGAGGAAGAAAACAGTGGGCAAGGAAAGATGACCACCCCCACTCCAAAAGCGGAGCTGGTGGTAGAGCTAAACTCTGATGTTTTGAAAAATTTACACAGTCTTCAAGTTGAATTGGAAATTTTCAGAGAAGACAACCTGGACGAAAGGAAGGAGCAACAAGCTATAAATGAAGCCTTACTGAGAAATATGATGGGAGGAAGCCTGCAAGGTAAACCTACTCAGTCCATAAATAGTTCCAAAAGAGAACCTTACCCAAAATGTTCCATCATCCCAAGAGGAGAGGAAAAATAAGAACGCACCCGTAAAGCACCAAAAGGAGACCATCACAAGCCTTCTAGTGGTGACTCACTTTCTCCACGGAGAAAGAAGCAAAGGAGTGATGACAATCTTCAGGGGGAGTTTTGAAAAATAAGAGCCACGACCTATGAAGGTGTAGTAAACACTAGGGAAAAGGATGAAGAATGGTTGCTGGGCATGTGTAAGTATTTCCAGGTTCATAACTATTCAAGTGAGATGAAGGCTAGGATTTCCATCTATAACTTAAATGGTAAGGCAGGAAGATGGTGGAGAGATTTAAAACACACCAAGAAAGATAAGCTGCGGGAAATATGATGGGATACTTTCTGAAAAATTTTCCAAGAAAAATATATGTCGGAAAGGTTCTTTGACCGAAAAGTGAAAGAGTTTCACGAACTACGCATGGGATCCATGACTATTAACACGTTTATTAACATATTTCTAGATCTGTTGCATTATGTACCATACATCAAAAAATAAAAAGTAAAGATACAGCAGTTCCTAGGATGTATTCCACCCATTTTGTGGGATAGGATTGAATTCAACATGCCTAAGACTTTGGATACCACATTCCACAAAGCTAGGCTCTATTATGAGCACGAATAGCTGAGGTAGGAGAACCTGAACCCAAACCGAGAAAATTCTAAGAACTTCTCTGATAACCGCAAACCTGGGTCCAACCCACAACCCTACAGAAAGCAAAATAACAGCTTTCAAGTGAACAATAACTTTAATAGATCTAGTACAAAGCATTATGTACCAGCTGTTAATGTTCACAAACCAGTAGCAAGTGGAGCCAATGCTACCCCACTACAGATCAAGTGTTGGAAATGCAGCGGGCCTCATTATGCTTGAGATTGTAAGAACAAGACTGATGGGGTCTTGCACAACTTACAAGAGGAACCAATTGTTAAGGACATAGTTGGAACACCCTAGAGCTATGCAGTATTGGATGGCTGATAGGAAAATCATTAAGATACGATGGTTGAGATAGAAGGTAAGATCTTGAACGCTTCTATTTCAATACTTATCGATCCCGATGATTTTCAGAGCTACGTTTCGCCTAAAATTGTTGATGAATGCAAACTAGGAAAAGTAAAATATGAAAAACCTTGGCTGGTTCAGTTATCCACAAGTATGAAACAAAAGGTTTCGAAAGAATGTGAGGTAAACTTGAATGGTTTTCTTACAAAAGTAAACCTGAACATCCTACCTTTAGGATTGTACGATGTACTTATCGACATGGACTACCTTGAACAACACCATGTCATGCTCGATTGTTTGCACAAGTCTATCTTGTGTACTGATAGCCTAGGGAACCAAGTGAAGCTTTAGGGCATTCCAAAGAAAGTTTCTATAAGACAAATATCTTCCTTACAAGCAAAGAAATGTGTTAGGAAAGGTTGCAAGTTGTTTGCAGTAAACACCTGAGACATAGAGTCTGATAGGGAACAACACATAGAATACTTCCCTGTTCTTGAAGAATTCAAGGATGTGTTTCCCGAGGAAATACCTAGATTACCTCTAAAACGAGACCTAGACTTTTCCATCGAACTGACCCCAGGATCAGTTCCAGCCTCAAAGCCCCTTACCACATGAGTGCACTTGAGTTGGTGGAACTCAAACTGCATTTGCAGGAATTGGTAGAGAAAGGGTATATTCGACCCAGTGTGTCCCCTTGGGGAGCATCAATATTTTTCGTAAAGAAAAAAGACGGTATGATGCGGATGTGCATCGATTACCGTCAGTTGAAAAAAATGACTATCAAGAAGTGTAACCCACTCCCTAGGATTGACGACTTGTTTGATCAAGTGGGAAGAGCGAGAATATTTTCAAAGATTGACCTGCGATCCAGATACCATCAGGTGCGGATTGGATATTCACAAAATAGCCTTTCGTAGAAGGCATGGGCACTACGAGTTTGTAGTGATGCCGTTCAGGTTGACCAATGCACCCCCGAACTTTATGTGTATAATGAATAGCATATTTAGTAGGTATCTTATTAATCTTGCACATTGATCTAGGAACAAATAATCAATCTCATCAAGAAATAATCAACAAATAACTCAGAAATGGTGTTAATCAGAACCAGAATGGTTTCCTCTGTGTATATTCAATAAACAATGAATAGTTACAATAACAATGCCAAGCAATAGCTTGAATCAATGAGGAATTTGAATACCTAAGGAGTTCATTCGAATTGAATAAGTGAGTCTAGCTTAACTGACTGTAAGCCATGGTTCACACTCAGTTAACCACTAACCAAAACCCTAATTGACTCAACTAACCCTAACTGAAGTCAAAGTGCAATAAATGACCGAGTCTTAACTGAAAGAAATCAGACACATGTCACAGCTCACCAACCATCAAGAGGTAGTGCTACACTGACTCCAATGAACCCCGATGAGGTTAACTGAAGTTGAACTGCACATTAGATGTTGGTGGAGGCACCCCTGTTGACTCCAGTTCATTAAATAATCATTAAATAATATATTTAATGAGAGGAGGCACCTTAACTGACTAGTTTAACTGATTGTAACCACCAGTTAGCAATTAGGTGCATTAATATCACTCAGATCTCCCCCGGAGTGCTCCAGTTAGCCTCCCCGAATGTAGGAGAAGGCTAAGTTATCCTCCTTGAATAAAGGTAGGAGTTGGTGAGACTGGATGATGACATTTAATGCTCCACTGATGTCAATTAATGTCAATAATACTTGGGATAGTGGTTTAACTAGGCCAATTTGACCAAAAAGAGTGTGTATGGTGGTAAATGTCTCCAACACCCCCCCTTAAGCTATACTCAGGAAGAGTTAGAAAACATAAATGCATAAAAATGCTAGGGCCCCGGAAACAAAGGCCATAGGTCACCCTATACAATAAAGTAACTCCTTAATATAACCAAGGAAATGGGGAAAACCTCATGGGAAAAATACCCCCCCTCAAACTAAGCAGTAAATCAAGAATTTTTTGGTTCTTCTATGCAGTAGCATCTTGAAACTGTGCATGTGAAAATTTTAATCCAAACTAAATGAATATGTCTGGATGAATCTTCCACTTTGGAAGAAGAACAATGCACTCAACTGAATCGGAAATGTAAACAGTTGCATGGTGAAAACTGGACCCATGTAGAGCAGCTGAAATCATCTGAAGAGAGAGCAAAGGTTCTTGAGGATTCGAACCATGTGTGGAACACTCAAGAAATTGATATGTTTCAGCCTTGAACATCAAACCATGAGTGGTAAAATCAGCCCCAATTCTTAGGAGCAAGTGTCCAAGCGGATGCAGAATGTCTTCCTCTTTACTAGTTCCATGAGGAGATGAGCATGTGACCAAAAGTAGAGAAACCATGGGACTATGGAGAGCGAATTATTGAGCTCCATAATATGATATAGATTTAGAAATATCTAATGATTCACAAAATAACATATCAGAAACCTCATAAGAGGAAACTAACACCAAATCTCCAGCAGCAAAATTGAAGAAGAACTGCAGTATTTGATTTTTCACATCGGAATTGGTGAGAGAAGCTACAAGCATGAATGAAAGCTCTTGGATTTTAAAATATGAACCAAATAATATCAGATCATAAATTAAATCAGATCTAAATAAGTTCACAATAGATCCAAAACTGTGAAATGAAATCAAATCCCCAGCAGCAGTTTCGAAGAAGACTTGCAGTACTTGTTTCTTCACACTGTTGATGAGAACAGCTACAAGCAGTACTGAAGGTTTATGAAACTAAAATTTTGAACCAAGAAATATCATATTAGATCCAAATAATATCATATCAGATCCAATAAGGTTCATATCAGATCCAAAATTATGGTCAACCGAGACGGTGGGTGCACAACTTTCTTCTTCTTCAAAATTCTGAATTTTGGTGCATGCAATCCTGCAAGATTTTGCTGGAAGATATAGATCATTGGGAGCGAATGGATCACTCTTATAATCTTATAATTCTTCCAAAATATCCAAGTTTTTACATATTTTCACACCATCAACAACATTAGAGGGAGAAAAATCAAATTTCTCTTCACTTTTGGAAGCAATTACTGGCAAATTTTGCACAAAATTCAAAGGAAAATCACTGGTGAATGTTTGCATGGAAGTGCAGTAGTGTTTTTCTTCAATATCAGAGATTCAAATGTCTTCTTTTGTTTCATACATATGAGGAGATGAGATATCAGAGATCTCACAAACTTCCGGAGCATCAGGAGAAGGAGTCACTGCAAGGAGACTTTCTTCAATTCAAATTGTCTGTGTAAAGATTTTGCTTCATCTTCATCTTGAACAACTCATTAGAGAGAGTAGAGGCTGGTACTTTTGAGTAAAGAACTATTGTGGTGTTGGATGTGATCTCCAAAGTTCTATTATGATCCTCATTGTGCTCGCCAAAGGTTTTGTCCAATTTTGTCCAAAGATACTTTGGGTATTCAACAGAACCAATAAGGTAGCACAAGCTAGGAGAAAGGGCCAGACATATTGTTCCAAAATATCTATCACCATCATTTAGCCAGTCATTATCATTCTCATAAGACTCTTTTCCAAGTCCAATAGACACCTCATAGAGACCTCGTCTCTTAAAAAATGCAATCATCTTCAACTTCCATTCTGAATAGCTTGTGAATGAGGTGAGAAGAGGGACTGATGAGTCCATTCGAAGTTGTACCTGTTAAAACCTGCAAATCAAAACAAAAGGGGCATCGTAAGGTTGGACAGCCTGCACATTTTATGCTTTCATCACACCCATCATAGTTAATCAAGCAATCTTGATCAACAAGTTCTTTACTTGGGGTATTAAGTGGTAAGCCTTGGCTTCTGGTGCAGCGCTGGATTTTTGAGCTATTACTCAATTTTCATGCAGAAATCTGTCAAAAAGCTTGTTTTTGAGAGATAGAGCTTCGTCTCGCCGTAAGCTCTGATACCATATTAATCTTGCACATTGATCTAGGAACAAATAATCAATCTCATCAAGAAATAATCAACAAATAACTCAGAAATGGTGTTAATCGGAACCAGAATGGTTTTCTCTGTGTATATTCAATAAACAATGAATAGTTACAATAACAATGCCAAGCAATAGCTTGAATCAATGAGGAATTTGAATACCTAAGGAGTCATTCGAATTGAATGAGTGAGTCTAGCTTAACTAACTGTAATCCATGGTTCACACTCAGTTAACCACTAACCAAAACCCTAATTGACTCAACTAACCCTAACTGAAGTCAGAGTGCAATAAATGACTGAGTCTCAACTGAAAGAAATCAGACACATGTCATAGCTCACCAACCATCAAGAGGTAGTGCTACACTGACTCCAATGAACCCCTATGAAGTTAACTGAAGTTGAATTGCACATCAGAAGTTGGTGGAGGCGCCTCTGTTGACTCCAGTTCATTAAATAATATATTTAATGAGAGGAGGCACCTTAAATGACTGGTTTAACTTATTGTAACCACCAGTTAGCAATTAGGCGCATTAATATCACTCAAATCACCCCCGGAGTGCTCCAGTTAGCCTCCCCGAATGTAGGAGAAGGCTAAGTTAGCCTCCTTGGCTGAAGGTAGGCGTGGGTGAGACTGGATGATGACATTTAATGCTCCACTAATGTCAATTAATGTCAATAATACTTAGGATAGTGGTTTAACTAGGCCAATTTGACCAAAAAGAGTGTGTATGGTGGTAAATGTCTCCAACATATCTCGATAAGTTTGTCTTAGTATTTATAGATGACATACTGGTTTATTCAAAGAATAAAGAAGAACATGAAGAACACCTTCACGTAGCACTACAAGTGTTGAGAGAACACTAGCTTTATGCTAAGTTTAGTAAATGTGATTTTTACAAACCGCAGATACAATATCTAGGTCACATTATCTTCGAGACAAGGATAGCTGTGGACCCAAAAAATATTAAAGCCATAAAGGATTGGCCTACCCCTACTAGTGTCACTGACATTAGGTCATTCTTGGGATTAGTCGGATATTATCAAAAGTTCATTGAGAACTTCTTGAGAATCGCTTGCCCCATGACTGCTTTGCAGAAGAAAGCAAGTAAGTTCTTATGAAAGCTAAGTATGAAGAAATCTTTCAAACGCTTGAGTAGCTTTTGATGACTGCATTGATGTTACGAAGTGCAAATTCCAATCGAGATTTCGTTGTTTGCATGGATGCAAGAAAGGAAGGACTTAGAGGAGTCCTCTTGCAGAATGATCACACGATCTGTTATGAATTGTGAAAGTTAAAAGAGCATGAGAGAAATTACCTTACGCACGATCTTGAGTTAGAGGCCATCATCCATGCTTTGAGGATGTGGAGGAACTACCTCATGGGAAGGAAGTTCCTTCTGAAGATAGACAATATGAGTCTGAATTACTTATTTGATCAACTGGATCTGAATGTGAGACAAGCCATATGGTTGGCTTTCCTCAGCGAGTACCATTTCGAGCTAAAGTACATTAAGGAAAAAGAGAATAAGGTTGCCGATGCTTTGAGCCAATGAACTCATATGATTAATGAGGTGACCTTGAGTCAAACCGATGCAGATTTGCATGAGAGGATTAGAGAAACCAACGGATTTGACCCCTTCTATGTGGAAATCCTCAATAAAGTCCAAGAGGATAGGTTGTTTGAACAACAAAAAGAATACAAGGTAGACAAATCCATACTGCTATGGTCCAAGGATTTATTGTATGTTCTAGAAGGAGGGGACCTTCGGTCCAACATCATCACAGAATTTCATAGGGAACCCTACTCGGGGCATCCAGGATATCAAAAGATGATATCCGTTGTCAAGAGACACTTTTTGTGGCATAAGTTAAAGGCTGACATTGCAATGTTTATTGCAAAATGTCAGGAATTCCATCTAGTTAAAGTTGAGCATCAGCATCATACGGGATTGTTGCAGCCATTTCCCATTCTGGAATGGAAGTGGGAGGTCATTAGTATGGACTTTATCATCGGTTTACCGAAGAGTAAGAAGAAAAATGATTCTATTTTTGTGGTAATCGACAAGTTGTCGAAAGAAGAACACTTCATTCCTCTGAAGTCGACCTACAAGGTCGTGAACATTGCTGATATCTTCTTGAAATAGATATTTAGATTGCATGGGATACCCAAGGAAATTATTTTGGATCGAGATGTTAAGTTTACAGGAAACTTTTGGAGATATTTATTCTCCAAATTGGAGACGCAGTTGAACTTTAGCACTGCATATCACCCATAGACAGACGGGTAGACAGAGAGAGTAAACCAAATTGTTGAGGACATGCTCCGAATGTATGTCATGAACAATCTCATGAATTGGGAGGATTACCTACACCTCGAAGAGTTTGCATATAACAATGGTTATCACACTTCTGCCAAGATGAATCCCTTTGAGGTATTATGGACAGAAGTGTAGAACACCAGTTACTTGGGATAGCCCAGTGGATCGGCTTTTGTTAGGGCCTGATTTGTTGATGGAATTGGAACAGTTGGTTACCAAGGTCCATGTGAAACTTAAAGAATCACAGGACCGCCAGAAAATTTACGCGGATCGAAAAAGAAAAGATAAGGACTTTCAAATAGGCGATCATGTTTACTTGAAAGTAAAAGCCAAACAAAGCTCGCTGAGCTTGGGTAGGTGCGGTAAGTTAGAAACTATATTTTTTAGACCTTTTGAAATACTTGGCTAAGAAAGGGCCAGTGGCTTATGAACTAGTGTTTCCCACGCATGTAAGAGTCCATAATGTTTTCCATGCATCTTTGTTAAAGAAATATGTTTATGATACTAAACATGTTGTTGATTGGTCCCTATTACAGGTGGAACCTAAAGAGGAGTTTTCCCCTGAGCCTACTCATATACCGTGACAAGAGAGAAGTGCAGTTTCGGAAACGCACTGTGGTCCAATTGAAAGTGCAGTGGAAGCACTTTTAAGCTGATGACGCTACTTGGGAGAACGAGGCCACCATGAGAAAGGCTTACCTCGCCTTGTTTCATGATATCATTTCGAGTCCCTAGAACACCAGGGACAGTGTTGTTCTAAGCGAGGAGGGATGTAATATCCCAAATTTTGGACCTAACACTTATAGGCATGTGCCTATTGATTATGATGATTATCTTGATGTTTTATTTTTATATTGGTTCAAAGAACCTACTACATATGAACATGATGATTTGTTTTATATATTGGGCGTAAGCCAATTATTGATGATATATGTATATGCTTGTTTGTGTTGGGCATGGACCCTGAAGCACATGATTGATGAGATGTTTTGTGTTGAGTGAGGAGCTTTGGAGCACTTGAGTGATTGATGATTTTTGTTGAGCAAGAAGCTCTGGAGCACATGAGTACTTACCTTTGTGTTGAGGAAGAAGCTCTAGAACACATGAAAAGATAATTGATTGTGTTGGGCATAAGTGCTGGAGCCTTCCATGTTGATGTTGAGCATAAGCTCTGGAGCATCGGATCCTTGGACATTGTATCCCTAGGTGAATCGTACAAGTACATCCTAACACTAGTGTTGAGCGAGGAGATCTGGAACCGCACTGAATTGTAACTCCTTATTAAAGGGTTGAGTATGGGCTCTAGTAAGCGCTAGGGGTTACTGAAAAGAACTTAATAACTCCTAAGTGAAAATGACTTGAGAAAAATATTGATCTCATCATACTTATTTATAAGTGATTAAATGAAATTTTGAATTTTTGTATTTTTATCAAAGTACTGAAGAACTACCACGTTATACGAGGGAAATCCAACATGCAAGGATGTTTATAGTTTCCTATCCTAGTAGATGTTAAACGTGTACCTAGTTGACCTTAATGAAGAAGTGTCATTAAGTCTAGGGATCATGGTATATGATTCCCAAAGACAAAATGTTAACAAAGTGCTATATTATTATGTACTTTATACATGGTATGTATAAATAATTAATTATATTAATAATATAAATAAATGAAAGAAAGAAGAGAAGCTCCATTAATTATTATCTATTATTAAAGATTAATAAATAGTATAATGTTTATAAAAGTCCAACTAGGAACTACTAGAAAGTTCCTAAGTTAAAATATTAATAATTACCCAAAGTAATTGAAAAGGGTTAAATCAAGAAACCAAGGTTTCTTGATTTAACTGTCCCTTTGACTGAAAAGTATGTCTATAAAGACTCAAGCTATGGAAAGGCTTGGGGTTTTGATCTATCATTACAGGAGTCATTTTCTGCCTATTTGCTCTTAAGTAAATTCTTGAAGAAACATTTTCTGCAAGGAAAAAGGAGAATTGATCCAGATATGATACACCAGTTAGGAAACCCTACCTTAAGATCTTTAAGCTACTTGCATGTTGGAGTCCATCTCGGGGGGATCTTGACTTAAACCAGGAACGGTTTCAGTTCATGGTTGGGTGGAACGTGGTAGTTCCCAAGTGATTTGGTCATCAAAGAAAGAGGTCAGATCTGTATTAATTGGTTAATACTGGTTATTTAAAGTGTGTAGGTTTAGCCATTAAAGGAGCTTCAGGAAATTACAGGTATGTGTTCTTAGTATGTTAAGTTCATTTCTATCATAAATACTGGCTACTTTAGGTAAATGTTCATATTGTATTTCTAAACTTAGAATTGATTGCTCTATCTATATCTTCTAGGGTTAACATATTTTATAATATATTAACCCTAGGCTATAAATGATTTATTATACTAGGGTTAGTCAATGTTTGACTATTGGCTTATTTCTGAAAAGTTCAATGCATTGGCTGATGTTCATCAAGGGTTCTACACCCTTGTTTAAATTATGTAGTAGTATTATTGATAAAACTGGGTTATGTATAAACTAGGTTAATTCAAACCTGTTATTATTGCTCACTTATTCTTAATAAACTCTACTGACATATTTCATTTGTTAGTAGAGATATGTTTAGATTAAAATAGATTAATCCTAGGAGCAAGATTTAAATAAAAAAAATATACCAATTAGATAACTTAAGGTACTATTTACAAAGTGAACTATTATATATATATATAGATGAATCCGTCATGCATAAACAAATCTGAAACCTATCTCTACATTTAAATGCAAGATAAATAATTAATTTAAGACCTTTCAAGGTCTTCTATATTGAGAATAATCTAATATTAAAACATTGCATTTAAATTAACAACCGCATAATTAATTGAACAGAGGAGGCATCGTGACCATCCATGTGGTCCCTTATCAAATATCTGATCATATATACATATAAAAGAATCCAGAGTTCTATTTAATCTAACATAAACACATACCATTAAAAGAGATTATATAACTCATCAAACATTTACACATAAGGATTTAAACCATATCAAAATCGTATTATAAACCGTTGTATTACAATTAGGGACACGAATTGAATCCTGTGGGCATACAATCCCAAACCTCTTTATAAACTAAAATACAACACATTACATTAACACCCGAACAGAGTCAAAATCTAATGGGTTTTGTTTGAATCTAAACTATGGCCACACTATACCTTAAACTATGCGGGCTACATCAAATAAAACTCAACACTATTCAAATAGACATAATCAAACCATCACGCTACAGTGACGTCGTAAGACCCTGTATTCTACCCAATCCTGTGAGCATGCCCTCACCCAAGTAAACATTACACAGAGTCCATTTAAGAGTCTAAACCAACAGCGATGAAGGCCATCGCGGGCTTGCACCCCTAGCATTTATAAATCCACATTATATATTAAACCTTGAAATCATACACAGTAAACAACCATTTGAAAAACCATGTGCAACATTCACCCAAGACACGACATGGCATAGTAAATATACACAGTATGATTTTAAAAGAAAACTACTATGTTAACGATTCATCCCATAAACTATTCAATAAAATAAAAATAGTAAATAAAATACATCAAAGACTATCACAGCCACGATGGGAATGGCTCAAGCCATTTATGGCATGGCCATACCCCACGCTGTTAACCTTTTCAACCAAACATAAATACTCAATGCACAAACCTCAACGAAGGTGTATGCCTATTCATAGAAACCTGTTAATAAACCATTAACGCAGTAAAATTTCCACACACACACTAAGCATAAAACCCACTTCCATTTCATTAAAATGCATGGTATTTACAATACATAGTATTTCCATCATCGTAGTATCTCCACACCGTCCATTTAAATGCCAAAACAAAGTCCTCACATGCATGCCAATGGGTTATGGCACCATTGCAAGCAATGGTGTATCCCATGGCTTCAAAGCCAATCCATCTACGATTTACAAACCCAAAACACAAGCACATACACCGAACCAAATGGCTTTAGTTTCGTTCCATGGATTAAGAGCCTTATTACTTTTTAAACCCAAGTCTGTTTCTTTACAAGCCCGAAGGTGAATTCAAATCAACAAAGTGAAACCCCAGAACCAAAAAACAAATACATCACATAGACAGGATAGGAGATAACAAGAATTGGCTTTTTGGAAGGCTTACCTTACGCCATTGGCATCACACAAGAACCAATGATGATCTTTCAACCATGATACTCTCCAGAGACCCTAGCACCTGCAACCATCCACAAACCAGGTGAGAAGTATGACAACGCTTAAATGCATCAATGCCAAACCATCGAAATACTTTGGACCCAAATGATCCCTTACCTTCTTTGCCATGCATGTCACCTTCATTAATCTCTGCGTAGATCCAAGAAAAACCCCAATTGACAAACGGAATGCCCAAACCATCGTGAGCCAAACCTAACGGAAGGTTGCCACGAAAACAAAGGTGCATTAATGGCCACCCTAGTCATATCACAAGGTAATAGATTACAAATATTGATAAGTAGCAATGGCTAAGGTTTAGTGCATAGTACACGCTTGGTATGCGCTAACCATAAGTCAAGCCATAATATATATATTAAACATAACATGTAAACCTTAGGATTTAAGCCATATCTCAATATAATACAATTAAACCGTGAGCTTATTCTTAGTGAACATGGCATATGTAATATGCCATGTTAAATATTTTAACCCTCATAAAATCAATGACCTGGTTTTGAAAGCTGTGAGCATAACCTGCAATAAGAGGTACATAAGAAATATTAATAAAATTTAATAAAATACACATAGAACAAAGTTAATACTAATATGTAAAACGATAAATTACAATACCGTAATGAAGCATAAGTAATGTACAGGAAATTTAGCAGTGAGAGATAAAGATGAGAATAGTATTTTACTTGCTATAATTCTGAGTCGATAAGGAACCAAAATCAACCAGTAATATGTTCTTTAAGATCAAGACTTCCAGTACTCTTTGAACAAGACCCCATCGTAAAGTGAACTGTTTATGAAATAAAATAGGTAAGCCCACGAACAAGTAATCACCTTTACCTCTCAAACCGTCATGGGAGAACGAGTCCCCCACTCCACCCACTTTGTTTCCACAAAAAAGTTAAGTTAGGACTTTATAATTAACAAGTGCGACTATGCAGAAAGGACGAAGCATTTAAATCCAGTGACGACACATAAGCGACAAAAGTATAAACATAATATTAAGCAGTAAACAACAGTACAACATCATAAGTAAGATACATTAAAAATAATGACTAAAAGTAAAAGAGAGAACATAAGAACAACTTACGAATAAACAGTGGTACATGAAGTGTACAGTATAGAGTCCGCAAGTGAATAATGTTCCATCTAGGTAGTTTTTACTAACCTATAATTTTTATTTTTATTTTCGATTTTTGGGGACACTACACAAATCCTTGCAACAAACCTCATAATTTGACATAATTCATGAAATAACACGGACATAGTACAACATAACCATGGACGAATGTCACAAGACACCATAAGCACCAATGAACATCATAATCCAAGATAACCCTTAATCGATTTCAGAATGCAAACGAAAATAAGAAAATAACAAGGAATGTAGTAAACATAATTAAACCCAATATCTCCAAAACCTTATTTTATAAACATACCATAATGCAACATGACCATCGATGAAAGTCGCAATCCAAAATGAGCCTTCAAAATTTTTATAACGTAACGTAACCATAATGCATGTCAAAGTCCAACAAAAACAATCAAAATGAATCTAATAATCTAACAAATCCAATTAACAAACATAACCATAATTCAACATAACCATGGAACATTTTCACAATGCAAATTGGACCTTCATGAGTGTCGTAACAAAAGATAAAACTTGATGTATGTTGAAACTCAACAAAAAAATTGCAAACATAAGTTAACCAAACAATTACAAAACCTGACAATGACCAAAATTCATTAAATGTTAACCATAATACAACAAACCCATGGAAAAACTAAACCGAACCCTTGCAAAACCTTATAACGATTGTCATAATTAAAAAATGGTAATTTATAAACATAACCATAATGCAACATTACCATTGATAAAAGTCACCATCCACTATAAGCCTTCATAAATGTCATAATGCAACATATCCCTTCATGCATGTCATAATCCAAGAAAACCATTCCAAATGTTATATGATAATCCAACAAAAACAATGAATAAACATAACCATAATGCAAGATAACACTTTATGTATGTTGAAGTACAACATGCCAAACCATTACATACATAGGTAAACCCAACTATTAAAAAACCTTACAATGGACAACAAAATACATGAACAAACATAACCATAATACAACACACCGATGGAAAAATTACACAATGTCACATCTTCGTATGTTTTGCGACACAATACATACTATAGAGAAAAACATTCTTTTAACAATGAATATATGTTGACTTGGTACATCAATAATATGGTATGGAACCTTATGGCTAGGTCACATTATGAATTTGTGATGATATAATACAATTATTTTAATTAAATACTTTATTTTATTACTTTAACATCAATATTTTAACTAATAACCATATTTTGACAATAAAATAATACAATATAGTAGTATTAAAATTAGTATCATTGTAGTTAAATAATATTATTATTTAAATACACTTAACTATTTTTAATATTATTTTATTAACATCTAAAATAATATGTTATAAATAATATTATTATGTAATAAAACATTAATTACACTTAGCTAATCATTATTATTACTAATTTATTATCATCTAAAATATTATAATATATTATATTGTATGTTAAAAACATAATTATTACATGAATGGTTTCCTAATATTAATTACACTTAACTAAACATTATTGTTACTATTTTATTATCATCTAAAATATTATAATAAATAAGAAAAACATTACTACCACGTGAATTGTTTCCTAACATTAATAAATATCTCCAAACTATATAATATTTATATCCAATATTAATAAATTAAATAATATGAAGTATAAAATGATATGATGTATAAAATGATATAATTTATTTGATTACAAATGGATATTAAAATAATTAATTGTAAAAGTATTAAATAATAAAGTATGATTAACATATAAATAAATAATATTGGATATAATTAACTTCATGATATATTTTTTATATATATTATACTAAAAACATTGTATTAATAATATTTTACCTATATTATGTTTAATTTAATATTTTATATTAATTAAATAACATGATTAAATAAACAATATTATTCTCATTAATATTATAATTGAATATGCCTATTCACAGGATAAATTTAGGTACATACTTTTTATATTAATATTTTTTTTTACAGTATGTGCTTAAATTTATAAGCTTCTCTACATATTCAGACACATTAATTAATTTAATGTGATTGTTACTAGTAATAAAAATTGTACCATATAATAATTACTAAATTATTAAATACCAATGTTAGCCCAATGTTAGCCCTTCATAGATTTATTTCATGAAGAAATAATAGTTATAAACAATGTGGGTTATCTTCTTCAAAAAAAGTGAAATATTGAAACAAGATACCGGTAAGACATTGTTACATTGTTAAGTCACTCACGCCATCTTTTCCTGACCGTGGAAGAGATACACACTCATCCAACAAACATAAACAAAATGCATTTAGTAATCACTCCCCAAGCCTCCATTTTTTAATCTTCTACCATGGAAACTTTCGAGATTGTCATTTCTCCACGGCATACACAAATGATATTGAAAGCAAGAGAGGAATTGGCATTGGATCGGGATTTGCGTTTGAGCTTCAGCATCTGGAATGGCGTTTAAGCTTCAGCGTCAGCTCCAACCTTTCTTCGAATCCAACTTCATGCAGAATTTGGACGAGGGGAATCTCGAGCAGTACCAAGCACTCAGCCATACAGTAAGTTGTTTAATTAAACAAAGATAGTGGAGCACAAGCATAAACAAATAGTACACAAACAATAAGGGGAGTTCATTTTGCAAGAGAGATCACTCTCGTATGAACTTGAAAGGATGTAATAATTAGGATTATAAAGTTGTTGGTCCTTCAAAGGACAACAAAATAACCTCATGACTATATTTACAATACTAAATAGACCATACATTTATTATAAAATATATAAATTAACATAGATTCTTAATCAATCCCACTTACTAGCATAACACGCATAACGATGAACTTGATTCTAAGAACAATTAGGTGTCCTTCTGCAAGGAGATTTTGGGAGCGTTCCTCTCGGAGTATCCACGATTATTTCCTGAAAACTAAGAATTGGTGAAAACCATTTCCATCGTTCGAGTAAAACCCTACTGCTTCTTTCTCCTTAGCTGTGACTTTTTCTACATCTGTCACTCCATTCCTTACTACCCCGTGAAGAAGGAGAAGCTCCATTCTCCTTTTTAATGCAAAGAATGCCTCTCCTCCCTATAGAATTTGGCTTCTTCTTCCAAAAAGAACCACCGCCACTTGGTTGGTTTTTTGTTAATGGTTTCTTGTAAATATACTCCCTTAAGGTAATCACAACTCATTGTTTTAATGCATTTAACCACCGGTTTTGAACAAAGAGGTATTTGGGGAAAACAGTACCGTAAGCGGGACCATCATGTAAGGGGGCAGTGAAGCCACCAATGATAGCATCAACAAAGTTGCGATGTTGAGTGTCGACCACAACACAGAGAGAGGAAACAAGGAGGTAAGGTCGAACAAGAGGTCCTAAACCTAGCTTAATCGTGCCAAGAT
This sequence comes from Pseudotsuga menziesii, assembly GCA_001517045.1. Taxonomy (NCBI): domain Eukaryota; kingdom Viridiplantae; phylum Streptophyta; class Pinopsida; order Pinales; family Pinaceae; genus Pseudotsuga; species Pseudotsuga menziesii. Next base: position 65,074 of record LPNX010071335.1, on the reverse strand, counting down.
GCACATATCTATAAGCTTCCTTAATTGCCCAGTCAATGTGCTTTGTCGATCAAATTTATATGGACAGGTTCTTCAAAATCTGTAAAGGATACATCTATCGAAGAAACTTTAATTTGGGCAGCAGACTTATATTGCCACCAATTTAGCTTATATACATCTGAAGGTAGAATTTTAGGTAATTGCCAATCTTGGGAAGGATTAAAATCTTGGATATTTATGATAGAAGAGTTAGATGAAGATGATTCATTCATAAAAGAGGATCTTCTTTCTGCTAGAGATACTTGACTGACAATCTAGTATTGTGAGAGAGACGGTATCCATTGATGGGTCCATGATATACTAGGATCTAAGCTCACAAAGGTTTTACTCAAACAAGGACTTACGACGCTAACTCCAAGATATTGCCTTTCTTAAAACCACAATTAAATCCCCATGCCCAACAATAAACTTGATTGTCGTTTCCACAGCCTACATAATACAGTTCTTACTAGATCGTGCCAAGATACAGAATATGCAAGTAAAATAATAGAGATAGAAAGATAATAATAAACTCACTGAATCAATACGAGCCACTGGCTCTGATACCACAATGCTCTATCAGCCTTGAAGATCCACACATTTATGACCTATTAAAAGCCTATATCCAACCTCAAGGGTTTCAAATGATGCAAGGACAAAAAATTATTCAATTAAAAGGTCTTGTGTGTATCCGCTTTGGCAATGACAGCCTACCACCACTCAGATCTCGTGTCCATCAGAGTTCATGCCTCCAAAGCATGGTGGAATCTGATAAATCCCTTCAAGCCACACCTGTTACATTTGACTGGACCGATATTGACTATCCCCAGCAATGGGAAGTTAAGTACCAAGAACTGAGAAATGCTAAATGTTTGCAACGTTCTGTATTGAACCAACCTTTAACATTTGACCAGCATACAAATTCCTTTAGATTACCAGCACAGACCCTTGCTCCAAAATTTTCACCTCATCTTATCATATCAACCTATGTAGCTTCTAATGACGCTCGACGACACGTCAAATATAGCTCTGTCTCTGCATCCCAGTCTTCTTCTACCTCCTTCACTGGTTTGTATGAAATAGAACACTGTGGCCAACATAAAGACTGCCCAGCTTGCAGAAAAATACTTCAGAGGATCCAACACCAAGAGAACAGAGATCCTCCGACTTTAGGGATGTTTAGTCTACCTAGACAAGGTGATGGTTTTTAATCTATTAACCAAGGACGTAAGTCCTATATTCCAGGAAGAAATCTACCTGAGGTACCTTTCCAGAAATACTCAACAGACGGCCAAATAAAAAAGGAATTCCTACCATATAAATCATTAGGCCCTGATGAGTTTGTCTGAGATGAGATTAAACTTTCCAACTGGAGCAATATGCAACAAAAAATGATTGTACAAAATCTCGATGACATGGCCTATGTTCTCCTTGCTCTAAAAAATACCATAGTAGAAGAGAAAGAAAAAATCACTTTGGTAGAAACCAAGTTAGGCCTGTTAGATCATCTCTTGAAAGATTCTAGAGAGATGAAAGAAGCAGTTGAGAAAGCTGCTGATAAAACTGAGTGTAGACTGGCCAAGTTAGAAGAGCTTTTGACTCAAACTCAAGAGCTTAAATAGAAAGTCCCAGGTCTTACTCCCTTAGTTTTTTCCTTGGCTTCACAAGGCCATAAAAGAAAAGAAATACTAGAAAAGGGAAATAAACATCATCGAAGTGTTTCTTTCAGTTTGCTAAGTATTTCAGAAGAGGAAAAACCAAAGTTTAATTTTGGTAGAGATGAAGAAGAATGTGACAAAATTAGAGAATGGATTGGTCATTTTAAAACCTTTCCACCTGCCCTAGATACTAAATATTTGAACATGATGTCTACTCATTATTCGACAGAATCTTCATCCATTCAAAACCCACCTCCTCATGAAAATACTTTTGACCTCTGGATTCTTGACGCATCAAAAGCCCCAAATCCAAGATTCTAGTTTGGAATTAACACCATGAATAATCTTTGGTCCCAGATGCCCGACCAACCTGTCTTAAATATCCAGTGTCAATCCCATGAAGATATTAAGACTACCATACAAATGTTAGGGCAATGGACACTTTACAAAAGAACCCAGAATGATACCCATTCAGGTCAACAACTGGTTGGACAGATAATAGCAGGCCTTTCAGGACTTGCTAATGATTGGTGGATATGGCTCCCGCAAGAAGCCAAAAATGAAATGCTTTCTGTTAAAGATGTTGATCAACAGATACTTAAAGCATTGGGAAAATAATTCTACGGTTCAGAAGAAAGAGAAGACTCTTAACACCTTGCTTCTCTATTCATGTCAGCTCGACTTTGTAATCTTGCACAGAGTGAAGAATACTTCTGTTACATGCAACAACTCTTGATTTCCTCTGGAAAGTCAGGAGATCCTGCTTATTTGAAGCACTATCTCAGAATTTTCCCTGGTCATGTTCCAGATGTTGTGGAACAATACATGAAGGATAAGAACATCAATTACCAAGGCCTCTCTCTAGCCCAGTTGCACAGTTATATATTAGAGACATGGAAAGAACACTACTTAGAGAAAAGGGTTAGCAAAGATTTCAAGCGTCATCAGAGTATGTACTCATCATCCTTCTGCAAAAATGTGGCTAAAATGCCTGATTGGGGATGTGGTGCATATAATAGAGGTCACTTAAAAGATGATTGTAAATGTCATAAGTCCAAACATAAGAAAGGATTTTATTCCAGTGCCCCTAGCTACCATCCTGACAAACCTTATAAACATAAAAGAAAGCATGGATATCAAGCTTCTAAGAAATATAACAAACCCCCTGACAGAAGGTTTGTTAAAAGAAGAACAGACAAGAGTGATAAAGAAACATGCTTCATTTGCGGCCAAAAGGGCCATTGGGCAAACAAATGTCCAAAAAATAAATTCAAACCAAGGCTTGTAGCCTTATGTGCCCAATTAGATCCTAGATGGTGGGATCTACATTCCAGTTCTGATAATGAGTCGCCCTCAGGCGAAATTATCTTTTTACCTTTTGATGCATCAAGTGCATTCGATGACTTTGAGTCAGAAAATGACAAAGCTGCTCTTCAAAAATTTGCTCCTTCTTCTTCCTCTTCAGAGTTAGAATCAGAACCAAATTTGGGAGGGTTCAAGCCTCTAGAATATGATTCCTCATTATATATGTTCTCTGTGAACAAGCCATAGAACATCAAGAAACAAATTGCAGCAATAGACATGCAACTGTCAGAGACCCCTTCCTTTGAATATATGCTGAGAGCTTCTTTAAAAGAAGAAAAGAAGCAATTGCTTAAAAAGCTTGAGCAAGATAAAGGTAAAGGGAAGGTAAGTTATGTTACTCCTACCTTGTATAATCCAATCGAACTCTATAAAATCTACCCAGACGGTCATGAGAGCAGACAATGTTATAGGGTAGATAAAGAGCAAATGCTTAGACTGCAGATCAGAGAGAAACAACAACAGCTTAAAAGCTTAGTAACAGAGATTAAAGACCTGAAGAACATGATTAAAATCATACCAATTGAAAGGGATCAATCATCAAGTGAAGAGCTAAGCAAGCACTATGAACAAGCTATGGAGAGTCCAGAAAAGAGAGAACCATCTCCTGATCCTAGTTTGGGAATGCTCACAGGTCCTAAAATATTTGTGCGGCTCTAGTTTCGCCCAAGTGAGTTCAAACCATATTTTCTAGATTGTATGCTTGATTCAGGATGTCACGTAAACCTAGCAAAAGGTTCATCTCTTCCCTCATTCTATTAGGAAAATACTTCAGATCGTGGGTCAGCCATTGAAGGAACTCCTATCCCCCCGGTTGCAAAAGCTGAGAATTTCCCAATAAAGATCAAAGGAACAAATGACTCCTTAAGCCTGTACAGACTAGATGACATAAATGAGGACTGCATCCTCGGTTTAGAATTCCTATCTAGAGTCAACCCAATTTCTGTAGATACTAAGAAAATGATATTTTCCTGTGTCATAAATGATTGTACAATAGAGCTTCCCATTTCATTTGACTCTGTTCCAAAGTGCAAATCCCTTGTACAAAATCGTGTGCAAAAAACTAACCCTTCTTAGTTACTAAAGATGGATCATTGTATAGCTTTTTCAGATATTCATGGAGAAAAATCCCTTGCAGATATCACTGCAAAATTAGTCAAATATTTTTGCTCAGAAATCCCAAATGCTTTCTGTACTAGAGAAAAATATTTGGTTTCTCTTCCTTTTGATCCACTACAGAAAATTAAGCCTATGAGGGCTTCTTCCCGTCTTATGTCTCCATCAGAGAGAGATTTATGTGCCTCAGAAATCAAAGAGCTTCTAGCTAAAGGATTGATTGAACCATCCAAGAGCCATTGGGATTTCCGTGCCTTTGTGGTAAATAAACATTCTGATATTAAGCGAGGAATGCCAATACTCGTGGTAAATTATAAGCCTCTCAATGCTGTTCTACAAAAAGTTCAATACCCTCTACCTGATAAAGCCAGCCTCTTGCAAAGAATTACTGGTTGTACAGTCTTCAGTAAGTTCGATTTAAAATCAGGATTCTACCAAATTGGGATTGAAGCAAAAGACCGCTTTAAAACAGCATTCGTAGTTCCACATGGCCAATACCTGTGGAAAGTTTTACCTTTCAAGATCAACAGCTCTCCTTCAGAATTTCAGAAGCATATGGAATACATATTCAAAGAAAAATAGTGGGCACTAGTTTTTATTGATGATATTATGATTTGCTCTAAAAACCTGCAAGAACATCTAAAACATTTGCAACTGTTTTATGATTTGGTCTTTAAACATGGATTAGCCCTGTCTCAGAACAAGATGGAGATAGGAAAGAATGAAATGGAATTTCTTGGGTTTAAAATACAAAGAGGACAATTCATTTTACAAAAACATGTCTTAAGCATCTTCAGTCATTTTCAAGACCAAATTTTTGATAAAATCCAGTTGTAGAGATTTCTAGGAAGTCTCAATTACATCAGAACTTTTTATAGAGGACAAGCTACTGATATACATATTCTCCAGCAAAGATTAAAGAAGAATCCTGTAAAATGGTCCCAAGAGATGACATTGGCGGTTCAGCAAATTAAAGCCAAAGTTTCAGATTTTCCTCCTCTTTCTTTACCTCAGGGATCGGGTCAGCTGATTATTGAAACATACGCTTTTTCCCACACTTGGGGTGGATTTCTCCTTGAAGCTCTTGAAGGCAAAGAACATGTTTGTGGTTATGGATCAAGATCTTTCAAAGCAATAGAACTTAACTATCCATCTAGCCACAAAGAGATTTTGGTTGTTAAGAAAACAGTCCAACATTTTATTTTGTTTTTGAAACCTGTTAGATTTATTATTAGGATAGATTGGAAGATAATGCCTGGTATCTTTAAAAATGAAAATCTAATGGCAGAAAATAGTACTCATATTTTAAAATGGTTTATTTGACTCAGTAACTTTGATTTTGACATTGTGTATAAGCCAGGGTATCTCAATTGCCTTGCTGATATGCTTACGAGAGAACACTCCAAACAAGATACTCCTACTCTCAGCATGTTTTCAGCCGGTGCCTCCAGTTCAGGTGCAGATCATGGAAAAGCTCCGCTTTACCAACCCAGAAATGACTTATTCCTTAATCCATGGGATGATTCACTCTTAGAAGTAGAACAAAGGCAGCTCCTAGATTATGCTTCAAGGCAAGAAGCTGGAAGATTTCTTGACCTTACTCTAATCAAGCAAATTCAGGCCTCTCCATTAAAATTGGAAATAATGGAAAGATGGGAGAGGAATGCTTATAGAAGTTTTGAAAATTCCCAAGAGAAACTGAAAGGTTGCAGAGAGCTTTGGATTGACCGCAATGAAGAAAAAGATGGTCCTTTATGGTATGTGGACATAGGTGATGGAAATTTGACCTGGACATCCTACAACCTGATTCTTAAGTTCTATAGGGAGCATCGAAAAATTGTCATATGCACAGATCCAGCTAAACTTAGGCATGTTGCATGGTCTGGTTAGACAGAAGTTTTGTTAGATAAATTTTGCCCAAGAACTAATTGGGAGAATCGTCGTGCTAACTTCATACTTCACATGAAAGCTGACATCGAAGTAGCAAACAGAGAGCACCAATGCTTCAAATTCATGCTCCATCATCAAGGAGGACGTTACACAAGGTTAGAGCATACATATTTACCTCCCAAAAATACATCAAGCGTGATGCCCAAGGTCAGAGAATTGATTCCAAGGTGTATACAAGACAAATCCCTCTAAATTTTTGAGTATAGTCATTTTTCCAAGGAGAATTTCTTTGTGAATCAAACGCGATCTTTCATGGATCCGATATTGAGAGATGCTTTAGTCCATTCTTGTACCCACCAGCTCAGTTTGAAGATGACCCACCAAACATTGATGATTTCCAAGATTATGATTTAGATGTTGGAGGATGGGACTATCCTTGTGGAGGAATAGACCTTGATGGACGAGATTCTGCATCTGTCTACAAGGTAGAGACCCTTATGACTAAAGTGAAAGCCATGCTGGGCCTTTGGAGACCGTCACGGGCCGGTGCTACTCCACTTTGTACCTTGATTTATTTTGCTTTTATTATTGATTAGAATTTGTGGGTCATGATAAAGATTATGGGTCCCCACATGTTTTCGAACTCCAAGGGACGAGATAATGACAGTGGTTGTCCCCACCTGTCACCCCAGATGCCTTTCATTTGACTTGTTAGTGTTAGTCACAAGTCATTGAGTTACCGGTAAAATTTGTATAAATAAAGAGCCAAGGGCTCATTGTGGATCATCGCAGTTTTGGAGATTAGAGCTCTGCAAATAAGTTAGAGTTTGAGTGTGGTAAATGAGCAGAAGGTAGCTTTGGCGCCTTTGGGTTCCCAAAATTGTGTCTGTAAATCTGTGTTTGTGCAGAGTGTTATTGTAGTGATGAGCTTCGCACTTCGGAGCCGATCTACATGTTTGTAAAACGTTTGTAGTTTGTAACTGCTGATATAAAGTAAAGAAGAGTTGATTTGAGCTATTCCAATCTTGGTATATATATTATGGTGATTTAAAATTATTTAAGTAGAATTTTCTTTACCTTAGTAAAATCCTAATTTTTTCATTTAATAAGTACTTCTTTTTATCAATTTTAAATGATAAAGACAAGTAATAATAATGTGTTTATCTAATAGTAATTGAAAGCAATAATACTATATATAGCCATTAAATCTTGTTTAAGTTAGATTTAGAGACTCATTTAATGTTTTATCCTTGCATTTAATTAGATAGATTTAGACAATTTATTGAACATTAAGAGTTCATCCTTTCTCCTATGCCTAAGGCACAAGGATAGAGTCTCGTCATCAATCCTCAAACTCCGAAGTTTCCTATCTTTTCAATAAATAAATAAATACCATTACTTACCGTACTTTTTACTTATTGTGTTTTTACGAGGGATGTCACTTACTCCCCCTCTTAAAGGTACATCGTCCTTAGTGTTCGTACATACATTTGCACATGCAATTATCAAGCTTCATCAATCTTTGTTTATTTTGGTTTTACTTCAAAATATCTTAAATTCTTCTAGTGCATCTCACCATGTTCTTTACACAAACATGGAAAACTATTTCCAACATGTATCATCAATATAAACATAAATAACAACTTTTCTTGAGGAAAATTGTTTTTGCTTCCATAATGACTTTCCACGGATAAATTTTATCTGCAAGGATGTACCTATAAGATATGTCTGTGATACATAACATCTATAGAAAACCATAATCTATGACAAAATCATTTATGCCTTCTCATTTTATGGCGCAGAGTTTTGTCATTTTTTATATCAATGTCCATACTTTCCATATGGTAGCACCTTTGCCCAAGTATTTTTTAATATTTTCCACTTTACTTTGCAACACAAGCAATCATTTCGAACTAAAATAACACGTGCATTATTCATACATTCCTCACATATTTAAAAACATATACTAACTAAAAAACATTATTAAAGAACATAACACGATCATTGCACTGAGAGGCGCTCTATAGCCCAGTATGGGGGAGATCTTGTAACGTGATGTAACGTTACTAACACATGTCGGCAAAAAAAATAGTGATAGTGAATATTATGGGAGAGATCTTGTAACGTGATGTAACGTTTGTAACATGTCGGCAAAAAATAATAGTGATGGTGAATATTATGAGGGAGATTTTGTAACACAAAATAAAAAATAATATCACTTTAAAGTTATTTTTATTAATAAAAAATAAATTTTCTAATAGGCCAAAATAAATGTCGGCCACAAAAACAATGTAATATGGGGGAGATGTTGTAATCTTCCTACCTAACAAAACAATAAAAAAGTAAAAATTTAATTATTCATAAAAAAATATGTGGGTCAAGAAAAAAACACAAAAAAATGTTGGCCTCGCACATGGTTTTAAAACTATGTGCACATGGTTTTAAAACCATGTGAAAGGCATTCTAAACAACTCATGGTTTTATTGTACATGGCTTAGGAGGCTTTGCACATGGTTTTTAAACCATGTGCAAGGCCTCCTAAACAACCCATGGTTTTACTGTACGTGGTTTAGGAGGGCCTTGCAAATGGTTTTAAGACCATGTGCAAGGCCTCCTAAACAACCCATGATTGTAGGAGGGCCTTGCATATGGTTTTAAAACCATGTGCAAGGCCTCCTAAACAACCCATGATTGTAGGAGGGCCTTGCATATGGTTTTAAAACCATGTGTGGGGAAATGATGCAATGTTCGTTCCTAACAAAATAAAAAATTAAAAAAAATATTATATGGCAGCCATAAATAATATTAAATATTAATAATAATAAAATTATATGTGGACCTTAAATAAAAATATGTGTCTTTTGGTTTGAATCAAATCAATGGATACCTAAAAAGAGGTTTGCACCTCTAGAGATTTGATCCATCTCGGCGCTTGCTAGAGCCTAGGATTTGGATCTACGCTGGTTTAATCACATTTGGCACATGAGGATACCCCTCATATCTAACTTTGCACCAACCATAGTGTATAAAATACCAAAAATAATACTAACACATTGCTATTGCTTTGATGTTCCAAACCTGGTTTGTTGAAACTTCTTTTAGAAATCGTGACACATATATACATGAGGGTCATCTCTGCACTAGTTTACGTGCAACCCTCATCAACCTGTATATATGTATTCATCTGATATAAGGGTGATACTCCTCTTCATCGTTTTACAGCTCTCACATGTATCTCCTATAAAGAACCCAAAATCCCGCATATCTCTGATTTTGAAATCTTAACATCACAAAAGATATCACTAAATTAACTTAACACCTCACCTTGGTGCTCTCTGGAAGTTCTTCTTAAGAGCCTAACATCTCATCTGGGTTCTCAATGGTAGCCCTTTACCTAGGAATTAATATCATGGAGAACTCAACAGATCCTAACACCTCACAAGGTAGCTCACTCAAAACTCTATACCAACCTATCATAAATTCCAAAGCCTAAAAATCTTATGTGCTTTAGAGAAAACACGCTCAACACCAAACTTAGTTCCTCTTGCTTAATCACATAGTTTAAATATCCAATTTTCTTCTTCATCTTCATAAATTGGTTAACCATGTATACTTGTCTTAAAAATATTTGTTTAGTGTAGAAACATTTATTGCAACAAGTGAATTAATTTCTATATAAATATAATTTTGAAATTGAGAGTTTAAACAACTATATGGTTAATTGCCCAAAATATTAGGTTTAAAACTTGCTCCATGGAGCTTCAAGTTTCCACTAGTAACTAAAGAGAGTTATTTACTCCAGAACCTAGCATTCTCTTATGCTCACTGATGCTTTCAATAGAGAGGCACCTAACATTCCATAGATGTTTTCTGGAATCTCTTCATTATCTCATTGGTAAATCAAATAGAGCCTTCACATCTTGTGATCTGTGAAAGCTCTCTTTTTTGTATTCTTGTGTTTCTTTATTTTTATTTTTGCATGTCCTTGTCTTATTTGCCTAGGACTTTTATAACAAATAACTAACTCCCTTTATTACTATCCACTTGTCTTCGTAAAGAATGTTGAGGATTTAGTTACTGCTTTAAACCCAAGTTTCTCTCAATTACAACAACCTACACTTGATATCATTTCAAAAGAAACATCGATTTCAGGAAATATCTTAATAATCACATAGCATATTTTAATACTTCTATCATATATTCATATAAAAACCAATTCAAAAATTCTATCAATCAATTTTTTTAACATAGACATGCCATGTACACCACTCATCATCCTTAATAATGTTACAATTACCATAATGAAGTATTTCAGTAGAATTTGTAAACCTCCTAACAAGTATATTCTCATCATGTCAAGATATCTAAACTATATTTTTGTCAAAATATGTTTGTTTGAATAGATGATAACATCTTACTAATCTCTCATAATAATCTAGGAATCATAGTGTTTCTAGATGTTAACTTTTTCCATCGAAAAGTTCATCTTTTTTCCTTGCTTATCTTATCACTGTCCATCTTGCAACCATGCATACATATTCTTTTGTATAATATATTATTTTTTCCTCAACTTAGTTGTAACAGTTTACTAACTGGAAACTCAAACAACCTTCATTTCTTACTCTCTATAAGCTTGAATTTACACTACCAATTCCATTAGTTTTGATTCAGTTTGGAGAAGTATTTCGTTACCAAGTAAGCATGTACATTACACAAACAACCTTTGCAATGGGTTATTTACCTCATTCTTTTATCAATAAAAATATATATCAACAAGTTTCTTCTCAAATGCATTGAACACCAACGTTACACAGAATATACAATCTAGATGTGATTTAATAGCTATCTTTATGCATAATTCTGGTACATTTATCATACTTAGTCTTGCTGATATGGAAATATGTCAATACACTATATCTTGTTGATTCCTCATACCTTATCGATCATAAACTTGAATATATACTAAACTGCTACAACGTTTACTAGCTCAACTATATCATGCCACCCTTCTCAAACATCTATAACACCATATTGCAACAATCATTTATCAATAATAAACCAACTATGCAATATACTCTTCAAAGACAAACGCGACAAGTTATACAAAAAATTGTAATTTAATGAAATCGAATATATCACATTGTTGATTTTTAGACGGAACTTCATTCTTCATGTATTTATTTTTTCATTTTCATTATTCAACTGGCTTCATACATTCAGACTCATGATCCTAAGTGAACTAGTTCATGTACTTTGACGACCATAACATTAAAACAATATTCATTATAAAATGTGCATACCCATAAGTTAACATAAAATATCGTATTCAAATAATCAACTATTCACAAAGTTCATACATACCTATATATAGGTGAGTCCATTAGGTCCGAGTGTTGACAACCTTGCTTTGATATCATTTGTAACAAACCCAATCTCCTCTTTATCTTTTTGGATGAATAGGTAATAATTCTTACTTCAATCATAAATATTAGTCCCAATGATGTTATAATATTATAAGCTAATAATAAAGAATGACATTTGCCATTACAACTACCTATTTGAACATAAACATTACCCTAACCCTAAGGTAATTATTACAAAGAATGATTAGAACCATTCATAAAATAAAAGTCATTATATATTTCACAACTATAAAATAAAACAAAGATGAAACACATAAGGTACAAACACAAGAAAGACACCAATATACGTGGTTCACCGCTAACCATGGGCTACGTCCACCAAAATTGCTATTATTTTTTATTAATTATTCAACACAAGATTACAAATATGCCGTGTATCTACTGCATCTCATCTTGTTTATACTCCTATCTCTTTCAAAGAAAACAATATCAACTTAGTAATTAGCCTTAATGCAAGGCCTTTCTTTAAAAAGGAAATACCATTTATTTCAAAATATTTCCATTTAAATTAATCCTGTCTTCAAAGTCTACCATCACTATTATGTGCTTTAAATAGGCTAATTACACATCATAAAAACAACCTATAGTTAAATACAATTACCATATGTATTAAAGGAGAGAGCTTTTGGCTCTCTCATATAATAATCAGAATTTTAACACATGATAATTACTAAAATATTAAATATTAATAAGAGTTTTTCATGGATTTATTTCATGAATAAATAATAGTTATAAACAATGTGGTTTATCTTCATAAAATATGAACACATTTACTAATCAATTAATTAATAAAATAACGTAAGTGCATATATGTATATGGCTTCGTTAAGAGCTCCGCTCTCTTCGAAACAGTGAAATATTGAAATAGTATACCCGTAAGACAATGTTAAGACACTCGCACCCTCTTTTCCTAACCGTGGAAGGGATACACATTCATTAAAAAAAATTCAAGGTATTAAAAAAAATACATTTAGTAATCACTCCCCAATTCTTCGTTGTGTCATATCATATATATATATATAAACTCCAATGAAAAACTATCCAATACAACTTGTTTAATCTTGTAGCATGGAAATTTATCGAGACTTTCACTTATCCACGACATACACAAATGATATTGAGAGAGAGAGGAATTGGCATATGTATATTGTGAAGAAGGGTAAGAGGGAGCTCCTCTTGCTCCAGTATTTTTTATTCTGATGTAAATATTTTTGTAATGTCCCCATTTTAAAATAATTGCATAGTGGAAAAATTCCATCAATCCTACTGGTTCCCTAGATTGGGTGGAAACATTGGGAAGTTAATAAGGGAGCTAATAGATGATGTTTAGACATTAGAAGAAATAAAATATTTATTTAATAAGGTCAATTAAATGAATTCAATTGAAGAATGAAATGGATAGGAAAAATGGATACATATGGAGACTATGGGGCCCACTCAAGCTAGAATTCCTATGTTAAATGGCATCCACCTCTTGAAATCTCAAATCTATGGAAATACTAATGTTTTGGATGGATTATAAGGTCAATATACTTGTCCATATACTTCATAGGTAGAATTTGGGATCAAGTGTAACTTACATGAGCAAGGAAGATCCAAATGGGGAGTTTCATGGACACTTGGATAGATTCCCCTTACACTTATAACATCTATGACACCAATGATGGAGATTATATGACACAAGTCAGATCTGAATACTAAAATCTGACATATCAGGTCGAAATAGAGCATTCAATAGAGCTCTCATGTGATTTGGAGAAGCCCAATGGGTTCCTACTCAATTTGGGAGAAGATGGAAGGTGAAGAGAGAGGCCACATGGCATAGCATGAGAAGCCACACCAATTTGACTTGGATTTGGTTTATGGATGTATTTAGAAGTTGAGGAGACCATTAATGTTTATAAAATACAGGGAGCAGCCATGAGAAGAGCTATTTGATCAGTTGTGAAATTTGTTGTTGTGAAGAGAGAGAGCTAGTGAGTGACTAGTTCATGCTTGAGCCAATTTCGAGGGTGAAAGATTTCCATCCTAATTGGTGATTGGAGAGGCCACTCAGTTCTTTCAAGGAGATTCAATGGAGTTATAATATATAGGTGTAGCTACAGTAGCTCATGGAAACTTCAGGATTTAGCTCATTCCCCCTCCCATCTCACATTTTTTCACCATATTTCAGCTTGGTGGAGTGAGGCGCACTTGGTGAGCCATTTATCTTTTTTATGGAGCTCCTCTTGCTAAAGAATTTTCTATTCTGATGTAAATAGTTTTATCTCTCTGTTCATAAAGTTATCAGGAAAAAAGGCCAATATATTTTATGTATTATTGATCGGTGATAAAGAAAGAGTACCATTTCCCACTTCTTTGTTGCAAACTCTTAGAATATTGGTAGATTTGAATGGCTGTGTAAACTATTGATAATTCATGCATGAATGGAATGTCACTGAATAATATTTTAGGTTTCATATTCATTAACTGATATTTTGTGTCCATTGGGTTGAATTCCATAACCATTGTATTAAATTGCATCTCATGTCCCCAAGGGTTCAAAACTAGTTTTTATATATCTCATTGAACGAAGTGATAATAACCATGGGAGTTATATTGGTTCAGAATATGAATCCCTATTGATGTCATATAAACATAAAATGAATCAATTTGAGAATTCAAGTGGGTTTCAGTACATTTGGGATGCCATTCCGGCAATTACCCGGGGGGGATTTGAGCCCCAAAATTGCTAATAAAATCATCTATTTTGTTCAGAATTTAGTAATAACTTGAAAAAGTGATTGGAGGGCCATAATACATCCCTAAAAATAATAATTAATTTATTATATTATTCATAAACATTCTCTGAATATTTGGGAGAAATTGGGCCAATTTGGAGACCAAGACACTAAGACTAGCCAAAAGCAAAAATTGTGAAAAATTGGAAAATTGGACATTTTAGTAAAAATTTTAAAAATGGAAATTACAAGTGGTATCATAGAATGGTATTGAAACTTGATGGTGTTAAATAGGATTCAAAGTAATAAATCATCATCCTTAGAATCTTAATCGGAAGGTGCTCGGCTTATAGAAGAAGAATTGGGAAGAAAAGGGCACCTTGGACTGAAACTATGGCTCACGAGGGAGAAGACCACACTAAGGAGAAAATGGAGTATATATAACTTATAGGACCTTTGTTTCAAGAAATGAACCAAAATATAGTAGTCATGTCCCAATAGATAACAAAAGGATTCGAATTGATGGCGAGCCAAATGGGAAGCAAAGGGATAACGAGAGATAGTGGTAGTTCAAAATCAGCATAAAAGAATACAATGGGTGAGCACATTTTCTCACAAAAAAGACCTCATAATATACCCCATGAATTACAGAGCAGACCAAGGCCTACTGCACCTAAATTTATTACTCCCAAATAAGATACTAACATTCAATTTGAAATTGATACAATAACAAAAGATTGGGCTTAATTGGATGAGGAGTGTAGGAGGAGTATAACATTTGAACAATACTTCACTATGGAAACCAAATTTAGAAAGAAGGAGGGAAATAAGTCTCTTTACCAAAATAAAGAATTGAATCGTGCCATAGGTAAAGTGCCACTTCCTACTTTTGATTTTTCATCTCAAAGCTCTGCTAACACTTGGGTGCAGAAATCGGATGTGTATTTCCAGCTAAATCCAATGGTGGAAGAAGATGATTTAAAAATGGTTATTTTGCACTTGGAGGGAGATGCCAATGAATGGTGGTTCTATGGCATGAAAATCTTGGGTCATGATCAGGTCAAAACATATGGGTAATTTGTTGACAGGTTATTAGAAAGGTTTGAGCAAAAAGATCCAGAATTGTCTTTTAGAGAACTAGCACAATTGAAGCAAGTGGGGACTCCTATTGAGTATATGTTGGAATTCCAAATATTATCAGTTAAGGTAAATGATGTATCTATGGAAAGGTTAGTATTTCTATTTACTGAAGGTTTGGAATATCCCTTAAAAGTTTTGGTCAAATATCACAAGCCTACTAACTTAAATGATGCAATGAGATTGACTAGAGACCTTCAAAATGTGCTTCCTAGAACAAGATTTCCTCCCAAGCCTAACTCCATATTTGAAAGAAAACCTTGGAAAAAGAATGCACCTGATAAGAATTCTTAGCAAAGATATACATTTAAAAGGGATAATAAATAAGGACAGAACATGGATGAACTTCGAAGGAAAAGATTGTGCTTCACATGCTTTCAACCATGGACACCAGGACATAAATGTGCTAAAGGAAAAGCTCAATGCATAGAAGTATTTTCTGATAATGATGAGTATGAGGGGGGTATGTATGAAGAAGAGCACATTTTAGATCAGGAGGAGACATATGAGACAAGAGCTAAAGAAGAAAAACAAGAAGAAAATCATCCCTCACCGGACAAATCAAGAATGGCAGTACTTTCAGCAGTGCCTCGCTATCACACTATTCGATGCAAGGGTGTGGTATTGGGACAAAGATATTCAATTTTGGTAGATGGATGACCTACACATAATTTCATTTATGCAGAGATGGTGGAGAAAATAAAAATACCAAGTGAACTATTTGATGGATTCACAGTTGTCATCCCAGGTCACAACTCAATGCAATGTAACACCTAGATCCCAAAGCTGCAAGTCACCATAGGTAAATATACTTTTGTTGATAGTTTTTATGTGTTTGATGTTTCTGATACTAATATAGTCTTGGGAGTGCAATGGATGTATTATATATGACGGAATTCAGTAAATTATCAAACTCCTGAAATGAAATTTCAAGATTCAACAGGTGCACTAAGGGTTGTGAGAGGGCAGCATAGTTACCCAAAACAGGTAGTAAATTGAAAAAGTATGAGATATATATTGAGGAATGGTGATGTTGAATGGAGTGATGAATGTTATGTCACCTCTTCCAAGCCAAAAATCAGAGTTGTTAAACACCCAAAAGAGATAGAGACACTTCTGCACAAATATGAAAAAGTTTCCAGAGATCTTCTACATGGTAGACCACCTGATAGTGCGGTTGAGAATAACATTGTTTTGGAAGAGGGTAATTCACCCATTCATATACCACCTTATAAACATCCAAAGAAGTTCATATATGATATTGAGAAGGCCATTCAAGAACTCTTAGAGTTGGGACTCATTAGACCAAGCTCTATCCCTTATGCTTCTTTAGTAGTATTGGTAAAGAAAAAAGATGGAACTTTGAGGATGTGTATAGACTTTAGAGCTTTAAACAAGAAGACCATCAAGAATAGCTATCTTATTCCTAGGATTGATGAGCTCATGGATGAGCTATTTGGAGCTAAGTAATTTTCCAAGATTGACCTTAGATCTAGTTATCACCAAATTCGGATGAAGGAGGAAGATGTGCAAAAGACTGATTTTCGATGTCATTATGGTCACTTTGAGTTTCTTCTTATGCCATTTGGGTTCACTAATTCTCCAGCCACATTTCAAGCATGTATGAATAGAATCTTATGCAAGCAACTTAGAAAGTTTGTTTTAGTCTTCTTTAATGATATTCTTATTTACAGTAAAACTTGGGAATATCACTTGCAACACCTAGAGGTGGTGTTGAAAACTTTGCAAGAACAATCTTTGTATGCTAAGATGTCTAAATGTGAATTTGGGATGAAAGAACTATTATATATTGGGAACATTATTGGGAAAGAAATTTTCAGATTAGTGGGCACTCAGTTGACTCCAAGTACAAGCTACCATCCCCAAACTGATGGACAAACATAGAGGGTGAACAAATGGTTGGAAGGGTAATAAGGATAAACACATTGACATCGTATCCTTTGATTTGACATCGTAACCTTTGATCTTAATAACTACATTAGTCTTTGATCTTTTATAAACTATATTTGGATTTGTCCCAAATGATAATACATGTCTTTTACTTGGTAAAATGTAACTCTATGTACACTTAAATAATACAGTTAACTAATTATTTGCTCACATTTGAAAATTGATATAACATAAGTTTTAAGTGCATTATGATAATAAATTAAAAGCACATGTGTATGTGTATGTATCAAGATTTAGGATAAATTCCTTTTAGTATGAATGTTTCAAGAAAGTTATAATAAGTTAAAAGAAGTGGTCTAATGGTTTACTAAACCATTAAACTTTTCTTGGCTCATTAGGACAAGATAAAAAAATTGAAGTTTTTAAACACTAATTGATTTTTTGACATTTTAGAAATCCCTTAACTACTTGATTCCAAGATAAATGAATTAACAATATGTGGACACTTGAAACTTGATGTTTAATTTATGATACATGAATTTTGTATCGCGATAAAATATATTGACACTTTAAATCCACAACAAGAAAATCCATCTTTTAGCACCACAAGTTAGCATCACTTATAGTTTATGATGTTAAAGTGGTGTTATTAGCACCACTTACAATTTTGTGGTGTTAAGGTGGTGGTATTAGCACCACATATATTTTTTGGTCTTAAAATGGTGTTAATGTTTAGTGGATATTATGTTTTTACTCATTTATATTAAGAGAAATGCCACGTTGGCAAGTACCATAAAGTGATGCTAAAAATTATTTGTCAAAGCGACATGTACATATACATGTAAGATGTAAGATTTATTTATGAGGATTTTCACCATAAACACAACCATTTCACAAATAATTATTTTTTAAATAATGTAATTTAATTATTTATAATCTGTACATCCAAATAAATGATAAAGACAAATCTCAGAGTATCTGCACAACAATCCCAACAAATTCATTTTTTAATTTTTACACTATCTAAACAAACGAATTCATGTGATTCAATTCAATCAAATTACTCCTTTTTAATAGTTTTAAAGAAATAAATCCTTAGGACTAATATTGGTCACCAATAAAAATAACCATTTTTAACTATTAATATTATAAAGTAGAAATATAAATTATTTAAATTGAAATTTGATTATTGGATTCATTTTTTTATGTTGAGTTTATTAAATTTGTAGATGGACATTAGTATCATTATTAGGTTTTAATCACTAGCTTAAGTCCATATTTAGCACCATAAATTAGCCACACCTATATTATATGGTGTTAAAGTGGTAATAGTATTTGTTAATTGTATTGACAATGACATGCCACATCATATATGTTAAGTAGAGAAGTGGTGTATTTGTTAATCTTATTGTTAACAAGTACAATAAAGTGGTGATAGGTCCTTTTCCACATTGACACTTACAAATAAATGTTAATTATGAGGGTTTGCACCAACCATAAAACAAATTTTTACAAGTAAGTATTTTTCTAAATAACCCATATCAATAATTTATTTTTTACTTTATTCAAGCAAATAAATGCTTTTAAGGTTTGCACCATATATATATATATATATAGAGAGAGAGAGAGAGAGAGAGAGAGAGAGAGAGAGAGAGAGAGAATTGTTTACTTTTTATATTATTATAGCTTCAAATAAATAAATATATGCATTATACAAAATTATTATTAAAATATTATTAAAGATAATGAATTCAAATTTATAAAGATTATAAAGATGGTGATAAACGTGCTTTGAATTGAAATTTAATTGTTTCAATGATCATTTTTTTATTAATAGTAATAATTAATTATCAAATTGTTTGATAGGTATTAGTTTCATTTAGAAGATTTGAGCATTATGTAGGGTCTCGAGGCCCAAGTCATGGTTGAGGGAGGAAACTTCTACCTTAAGTCTTATAGGATTATTATAAACATATATGGACAATTAAAACACCTCAAACCACTATACATGGATTTGTGAGGGTATTCTTAGCCTATGTGTGTCGATATCAATAATATTAAGAAATTTTGATAAGTAAAGATCAGACTAAGAGTCATTTACATGGTTAAGGGAGGAAACCAATCCTCAGGCACTAAATTATGCTTTTAGGGATTTAGGGTTAATAGAGATGTAGGCATCTCCAACCACAATGAATGACTTCTCAAGGGATCATTGAACTTAGAATAGGGATATGGGTGGAATTTGCAAGGTTTTAAGAACTAGGTATGGGTTTTGCGGCCCTAGCAATGGACAAGGGAGGAAATTTGAACTTTAGATCCTAAAGGAACTATGTAGGAATCTATGGTCAAGAAAGACACTTCAAATGACCATACAAGACCATTTGAGGGTCGCCCTTGATGTATGAATTGACATACCAATTCCCTTATGAGGAACTAAGCAACATACATGGGTTTTCATACCTTTGACATGGTAAATGGAGGAAAATTAGGACTTAGGCCCTGAAGGAACATTCTATAGACCCAACGCCCATATCAATGGCTTGAATCACTAGACATGACCTATCGAGGGAGTATTTCACCTCTTAGTGGGGATATTAATTACAATATAAGGATTTGAATAGTAGATATGGTTCTTAGGATTATGAACATAGTCTACAAATAAAATATAGATTTACACCCTAAAAGAAACGTTTATGCATAGAGGACTAAGAAAAATTTTACATCAACCCACCATAAATGACCTCTAAAAGATACCCTTCACCTAATAATGGGATTTTGATGACATTAAGAAGTTGTTCAACATAATGTATTGGTCTTTGAGCTCAGAGCAAGCTTAGGGAAGAAAACCTAAAACTTAGGAATTAAAGGAAGCTTCTAGTTATCTAAGGGTTAAAGTAACAATTCAAGTTGCAACATAAAACCTCTTAAGGGTATCCTTTTCTTTTGAGTGGGGCTAAGGGAGTTATTGGAATATTTGGAGTAGTAGGTATGGATTTTAAGGAATTTGACATGGGTTGGGGAGGAAATGTGCGGATATGAGTCCAAATAAATATAATAGGTACCCATGGCCATCAACAATACCTCGAACAACCACCTAATACCTCTCAAGGTTATCCTCACCTTCAACTGGTGATCATACAAGTGCCATTAGAACATTTTGCATACTAGGTATGAGTCTCTATGCCTTGAACACGGTTGAGGAAGGAAAGATAGGCATTAGTCTATAAATTAAGTTTAAATGCATTTAGGTTAAATAACAATGCCTTGATCAACCACACATCAACCTATCGAGCATATACATGTTCTAGGTATGTGTCTCGGGACCTTGGACATGGTTGGTAGAAAATTCCTGATGCTAATCCATGAGATTCATATTAATGGAATATAGTCCCAAGAATGATTCCTTGAGCAAAAACACATTAAATCTCAAGAGGATATTTGACCTCAAAATGGTGATGTGGATACTATTATGAGTTTTTAAGCACAAGGTATTGTTCACAAGGCCTTGAACATGGTGGATGGAGGAAACCTAGGCCTTAGGCACTAAAGGGTTATTTTGTGATTCTAGTGCTAATAGCAACACCTTGAACAAACACAAATCAAAGTCTCAAGGGGATCCTTCACCTTCAATAGAGAATATTAGAACCATTATGGTAATTTGAGAACTATGTGTAGTTATTGAGGCTTGGACCAAGATAGAGTGATGAAACATTACCCTTTGGTCTTAAAATGAAGCCTTTGAAACTCAAGGGCCATGAAAAAACCCTTAACCTACCACACATGGCCTCTATCTAGGATATTTGGTCTAGTTTGTAATATGACACAATTAGAAGGTTTTTAGCACCAAGGATGGGTCGTGGGACCATAGAAAAGGATAAGAGAGGAACTTGATCCTTAGTGTCTAAAACAATCTTTTAGGTAAGCCTACTTAAAGAGAAACATTTTTAACCATCACACTCGATCTCTTAAGAGTAGATCATTTTCCTCCAAATTGGGACATGGGTAGGTATGGCCAACAACATCAGTTGAAACAACACACATGATCTCATGAGGGTATCCTTGGACACTAAGTGGATATATAGGAACCATTAGGAGTTTTTGAGAACTAGGTTTAGGTGTTGAGGTATTAACCATGGTTGGCGTAGGAATCTCATTCATTAGGATATATAGGGAATTTTTAGGCCTAAAGGTCTAACAATAATGTCTCTAATCACCAAATCTAACCTCTTGAGGGGATACTTGTCCTTATAATCGAAATATGAAAAATGTTAATAAGTTTTTTAGCATTAGGTATGGTTCTTGGGGCCCTAAACATGGTTAAGGAATGGAAATCATCCCTTAGCACCTAAACAAATATTTTAGGTATCTATAGACAAGAATGACACATTGAACAACTATAATAGACGTTTCCATGGTATGTTTGGCTTTTGTGTGGTTTTTTTTTTGTGGCACAAAGAGAATGTTAAGACTAATTATATGTGTCAAAAACTTGGACACGGTTGGGGAGAAAAGAGCAGGACTTAGGTCTTAAAGGAAATTTTAAGAATATTTGGCTAAGAGAAATTCCTACAACCACCACACATGACCTCTCAATAACATATTATTCATCCAAGTGNAATGTTATTGAGGAACATTATGTTATATTTTATGCTAAGTTTGTAATTGATGACCAAGTGGGGTCAAGGATAATTAATGTATTTCAGAATATTTTATTATAAATAAATAAATGATGAGACAACAACTTAGGGAAGCTGTTAAAAGAGTGTTAACTAGTCACTTGACGGAGGAGATTGGGTGGAGAGTATACTGACAAGTGGAAGCATCCTCAAACTACTTCTAACTGTTGCAAGTGGAAACTTCCCTATATTTGGGTCATGATTCCCCAAGAAAGTGGAATTGGATCAAGTGGCTCATTAAGTAGAAACTAAGCCAGAAGACCTAGGCATGATTATAAAACTTCCCATTCAAGATAGCTGAGGCTGCTCATTCTTGAATGGTGATCATTCATTGTGAATGAAGTGCACATGAGAAATTCGATGGAGGGCACTTATTGAAGTGAGTTTGAGGGGTTAACTGCCGAGAACTGAACTTATGCAGCTGTTAGGATAAAGTTCTTACTACTGTGAGCAGGTTTGGATTACTGCTATAATTTGACCAGTCCAGTGACATAAGGTATCAAGGATACATCCTTCACCCAGTACCCTACCAGGAGGACCAGGAAACAGGCACAGGGGTCCTGAGGAAGTGCAAACTAAGCTTTCTCCGGGAGTTGGTTGGGAGGAACAACCTCCTTAAGCCTTTGTCACCTCATCATTTGACAGGTTTTTATTTGCTCACGTTATTTATAATTTATTTACAGTCTTCAACAAATGTTTACTAGTTTTGAAAAGATATGCATGTGATTTTTTTGTTAGGGTTTATGTAGAAAGGAGCATGGTTTATTAATAAATTAGTGATTTGTAGATTTTGTTTAAAACATTAGTGTTATTGCTAAATGAAAAGTGAATAGAAATAAATTACCATACTATATTTTTCCACGCCTTGTATAGGCAGTACTCTAGTACAACTATTTGATTAAGTAGAGGTGACTATTTGTTTACCAACTCTGAATGAAAATTGAAAATGATTTCTTTCATAGATTCTTATGATTTATTCACAGAAATGTTTGTTGTACTTACTCTATATACTGAAAATGACTATACTATTTAATCCCAAGAAAATAATAGATTGTATATTAATTATTAGTAGTCATACTATTCACAGAACTATTACTAGTACTAATATTATTATAAACATAATAAATAAATATAAATAAACCAATATAGGAATAGTAAAAGATAGCATTTAGGGTTTGAACCTAGATAGCACTCAATGGGTTTTTACAATAATTTACTCCTAGTTCTTATTTCCATTATGTACTGAAAAATAGATGTTGTTTTTACTATAACCCTCATGATTACTTAGGGTTTACAAGAGGTAGGATTAATCCCTAAAAACAAACTTTTTCATTCTTAACCATAACTTAATATTTAAGAGTTGTAAATATTTATTACTGAAAGTGAAAATAGGAAATCAAAACTAAAACCATTTTTGTAAAAATCCATCTTATTTCAAAACTGTAGGTTATCTACAAATAATAACCAATCTGAGAGAAAATCAGAGTACTGATTTCACCTAATAACTTGGTATAAATACAAACAGTAAATCACTATAATATTCCTTTTTAAATGAAAATTGTAAATTACATAAAACTGTCAACATTTTAAATAGAAACGAAATAAAATAAGGGTAATGGTCTATGGCCTTTATAAATACTGGTTGAGGTTTAAACCTGCTTAAAATTAAACTATACAATTTAAAACAAACAGTAAAAAAAATTTGTAACCAATACTTCCATAACCCTATAAGTCGTTTACAAGTCTCATTGAGTAAACTGCCAGCAAAGACCACTTAAAGGTTATGGCTTAAGCCGAAAGTAAAACTTGAAGTTTTTACATAATCACAGGTCGTATGGGTTCCATCACAACCTTTAAGTCTCATCTTATTTAAGACTTAAAACTCTTTACTTTTAATATCCTCTAGGGTTTAAGAGTCTTACGAAAACAAACAACATTAAGTAAAAACCTAACAAGAAAAACCCAAGCTGAGTCCATAACAAGCAGCAAATAATTTTCCATCCTTAAAACCATTGTAATACCAACACAGGAGAAAACCCATAGTGCAACCAGGGCTTACTGAAAGTCTGCATAGTTGGAAGTTGAAGGAACAAGCTCGTTTCCAACCTACAAAGCTGGGAGGAGGAGCTACAAGGGGCAACAACCATTTGATCAAAAATATTTTATTAAACAGTTTCAAAATCTACTTCATTTAAAAATTGGTTTTGGGTCTTTACCTGATAGTGTTCCAGTTTGGATGAAGTCATGGAAACCAGTCATCTAAGACCTCTTAATGGCACCTCGCCGGAAATTAAGAAGACACCAAGTTGCGAATTTGAGGGAAAACGAACCACATTCCAACCAGAATGAAGACATATCTTACAAAACCTGTCCATTATTGTTATTTATTAGAACATCAACTCACAGTCCTCTAAGATTTTAAGAAAAATAGTCTCCACACACACAGCATGCTACAACAAAATCTAAGCACTGAGAATCCACTTTATATCCTCACCAAAACAAGCTTGCAGTGTTTTGTCATAATATAGTTTATGATCAATAGAGTTGACAGAGTCATGGCGGCCATGAGCTTGCAGCTCGGTCGCACTCGTTGAATAGGTTGTGCAATGTGAAGAAGGAGGGTTAGGGCTTCCTTATAAGTCAACCTCACCTGTGGAAAAAACATCACCAAGTGTCCTTAAATTTATCTCCTCATTTTGGGTGGCGTTTCAATAGTCAGTATTGCAGCTTTGACCCTGCATGAAAATAATTGCAAAACAAAATTCTTTATTCATTTAAACATTGCACAATCTATGATTGCTAATCATGTTTTACATTATTTATTCGATGGTTCATTTACTAAGCATAGGATTAAGAAATAGAAATCTATTAGGGTTTGGTTATGGGTCAAAATGGGGTATTTCTTTTATAATTTATGTAAGTTGAAACATGTGTAAAAAGACTTACTTTAATGTTAAACTATAATAAGAAGGAGATCCAATTACTCCTAGGAACTAGCCTTTTAATTCATTAGAATTAGGGAGTAAAAGGTTAAATAAGACCAAGCAAAAAAATAAGATCTCTAATAGTATGATAATCAACAAACTTATCTCAAAAATGTCTTAAACAAACTTGTATCAAGTTATGGTTTATAACTAACACAGACACTAGGAATGAAAGTGTAAGATACAGGTAATAAGAACTCAAGGAAAAGGACTGTAAAGGTAATAAAGAATAATTCTTTCAGCTACGAAGAAATTCCTGATCCAATTCTTTCGATGCAATGTGTATTTTGGGAATGTTAGTAAATGCAGTCCATAGACCCCAATAAGAAATCTTAGTGTAATTCTATTAACCTAATAATGAGTAAATAGACAAAATAGAAAGTAATTTGGATTATTCATAAAGAGGATGTTGTTTATAGAGCCCTATAATGAAGGTAGTTGTGATAGAAACCAAACAGTGTTGAGTGGACTAAGCATTAAGCTGCGAACTTTGTTTCTTCCTTTTAAATACTAGATCACAGTTACTGTAAGTAAGAATAAAAGTGTTCTTTAGAATTTAATATTAATCACCCAGATGTTTTGATAGTAATCGATCATGCAATTTAACCCATGAATATGTAGTTTGTTTCAAATGCCATTTTGAAGTTTTAACAGCAAAAGAAATTAAGATCAACATTATCTCTTATGGAGACAAGCTGCATTTAAAACATTCTAAGTCTAGAATCATAAATATGCTAGAAAAGTATCTTCTTGACTTGAATATAAATATTATTTTTTTACTAGAACATACACTTACATGTTAAACTTGTAAGGAACCATTAGTCCCACTGTGTTAGCTTAAAGCTAAGTAAGCCCGGATCACGCATAAGAAACTTTTCCTACTTGACAAAAGAAACCAATAGTATATCTAGCATCAGTAAAATACAAGTTTCTTTTCTACTTCTGGAAGAATCACAACTGCTAAGTTGAAAACAATATTAATACAAATATCAAGGAGAAGCCTATAGATTATACAAAATATTATAAAGAAGTAACTCTTTGTTTCTCTTACAAACTGTTTTATTATCTGCTAACCATTAGTGGTACTTTAACGGTGACATTAGACATTTTATGTCACATGAAAATTTTTAAATTTTTACGAATTTTTGAGTTATTACATGTGGTATCAGAGCACAAGGTTCAGACACTAGGCCTGAATGTGGCTCAACTTGCATATGTGGAACATTAAATTTACACAAACATACTGATGTTATTTTTCTTTGAATGATATTCCCATAGAATTTTGTTGTCTGAGTTAATCATAGGTATGGATAGATTGGAAGAATATGCAGATGAGGAATCTCCTTATACAAGAAGAGATAACTAATAATTCTTCTGAACTACTACAAACAGTTAAGGAACTAAAAAAAAAATGGAATCAGTTAAGAAAGAAAATGAGAGGATTCTAAGAGCTCAGGAGGAGCTAAATCAGATTTTAATGGAAAAATTTCATACTGAGGGAAAAGATAACATAATTGAGTATGAAGATATGGGTTATCAGCATAAAGATAAAAAGACTAAACAAGTTAAAAACGAAAGAATCTCATCTTCTGAAGTATATGGTGATTCACATAAACAAAACTTCCATTATACTAGTGACAGTAGTGAAGATAATCACCATATTAGGAAGAGAAGGTTTAAACCTTACGAAGAAATCTCTGGGGAATTCAAGAAGATCAAGCCACCAAATTTTAATGGAGAAACTGAAAAGGGGGAAGAAGCAGAATCTTGGTTGTTCGGATGAAGAAATACTTCCAAATTTATAACTACTCTAATTAACTGAAGGCCAGGATGGCTATTTATAATCTTACGAGAAAAGCAGATATATGGTTGCAGGACTTAAAAAGAGTAAAAGGTATAAAGGAGAAAAATATAAATTGGAGTACATTTAAGAAATATTTCAAGAAGAAATTTTTATCTGAACAATATTATGAAGAAAGGGCTAAAGAATTTTACGAGGTAAAATTGGGAACAATGAATATGGAAGAACTAAATAGTAAATTTCTAAGTCTACTCAGATATGTGTCGTATATTGTGGATGAGAAACCTAAGGTACAACGGTTTCTCAGCTGTTTACCGTATCATATAAAGGAAATAATTAAGTATGGCAATCCGAAAACTTTAGAAGAAGCAATGAGAAAAGTGAATTTCTCTTATGAACATAATCATAAAAAGGAAAGTATGAACTACTGGAAGGACAAAAGGAATAATAACTTTGCACAGAAAAAGAAATATTTTGTGGCTAATAGAAATTTTAAGAATAGTAACACTAGAAATTTTCCTAGTAAAAATTTCCAAGGGAACAAAAGTAATTCACAGACCAATTCAAATAATCAAAGGAACAAAGAATCTGCTAACAACCACAATAACTATACAAATAATTTTGAACGAAAGGAACCCATAAAGTGTTGGGAATGTAATGGTCTACATTATGCATCAGTTTTCCCCAATCAGAAGAAGAATGTTAACAACATACACACAACACAGGAGGAGATGACTGTTGGTGATCTAGCGAGGACAATGCCCAGGATCAACGCAACATTAGAGAACCGGCAAGAAGATTATCAAACTTCCATGGTGGAAGTGGAAGGTAAGATAAATCAAATACCGATATCTATTTTAATTGATCCAGGAGCTAGTTTAAGCTATATTTCTCCTAGTTTAGTAGAAAAGTGTAAGCTTTCAATTGAAAAGTTTGCAAGATCTTGGTTAGTTCAGCTAGCTATGGGTGCAAAGAGAAAAATAATTAGCTTTGTTAAGAATTGTGCAGAAACTATGGATCAGTTTGAAACCTCTGTTAAGCTCAATGTGTTACCTTTAGGTTCATATGATATGTTAATTGGTATGGATTGGTTAGAATAGCATAGGGTGGTCCTAAATTGCTTTGACAAAACTTTCACTTGCATAAATAGCGATGGAAAGTTAATAAATGTAAAGGGAATCCCTAGGAAAATAGTCGTAAGGCAGATTTCTACTTTGCAACTTAAGAGAGCTGTTAGGAAAGGCTGTAAATATTTTGCTGTAACAGTAATTAATGAAGAAAATACTAACAATAGAGATAAATTAAAATTGGAAGATATTTTGATTCTAAGGGAATATTCTGATGTATTTATGGAAGAAATTCCGGGACTTCTTTCAAAATGGGAATTAGATCTTACTATTGAGATAGTACCTGGTGTAGTGCCCAGCTCAAAAGCCCCTTATCGAATGAATATACTAGAATTAAATGAACTTAAGTCGCAGTTAAAAGAACTCATTGATAAAAATTACATTAGACCCACTGTGTCTCCCTGGAGGGCACCTGTCATCTTTGTTAAGAAGGAGGGAACTCTACAACTATGTATAAATTATCAGCAACTAAATAAAATGACTATTAAGAATAGATACCCGTTACTTTGCATAGATGATCTGTTTGATTAGCTACATGGACCCACGATGTTTTCAACAATTGATTTACGATTTGGATACCACCAGGTCCGAATCAAGGATGAAGACATATTTAAAACAACTTTTAGGACTAGATATGAACATTACGAGTTTTTCGTCATTCCATTCAGGCTCACTAATGGCCCAACTATTTTTATGTGTTTTATGAATAATGTAATGCACAAATATCTAGATAAATTTGTGGTTGTATTTATTGACGGCATCTTAATTTACTCAAAGTCTGAAGAGGAACATAAAGAACACTTAAAAACTATCTTACAAGAGTTACGAGAACATCAATTTTTTGCAAAATTCAGTAATTGTGACTTCTTTAAAGATAAAGTCCAGTATTTGGGTCATGTGGTGACTAAAGAAGGAATTTCTGTTGACCCGAACATAAAGAACACTTAAAAACTATCTTACAAGAGTTACGAGAACATCAAATTTTTGCAAAATTCAGTAATTGTGACTTCTTTAAAGATAAAGTCCAGTATTTGGGTCATGTGGTGACTAAAGAACGAATTTCTGTTGACCTCGAAAAGATACAGTCAATCGAAGATTGGCCAGTCCCAAAAGACGTAACTGACGTTCGATAATTCATGGGGATTACTGGTTATTATCAGAGATTCATCGAAGGGTTTTCAAGAATTGCAAATCCCATAACCTCTTTGTAGAAAAAGGGGAAGAAATTCGATTGGAATCAGAAGTGTGAAGACAGCTTTAAAAAAGTTAAAAACATTATTAACCACCGCACCAATTCTAAGAATTGCCGACCCTAATAAATATTTTATAATATGTACTAATGCATGCAATGACGGTTTAGGTGGATTTTTAACTCAGGAAGGACACATCATTGCTTATGAGTCTAGGAAGCTAAAGATTCATGAGAAAAATTATGCGACCTATGACTTAGAATTAGCTGTTGTCATACATGCCCTAAAAATGTGGTGTCATCATTTAATAGGAAGGAAGTTTATACTAATGACAGATAATAAAGGATTGAAATATCTGTTGGATCAACCTAACTTGAATGCTAGGAAATCTAGGTGGCTAGCTTTTCTTAGTGAATACGATTTTGAAATACAACATATTAAAGGAAATGAGAATAAGGTTGCTGATGCATTAAGTAGAAATGCAAAGCTAAATTTTACAGCAGCCATCAACACTTATAAGTTAGACTTGGAAGAACAACTAGAAGGTGGAATAGAACAAGATGAAAATTATCGAAAATTACAAGCAAAAGTAAAAGATAATTTAATAGAAAGTCTAAGTACAGGGTATAGCTTAAATGAAAAAGGATTATTATTGTATAAAGATAGATTATATGTACCTAATGTACCTAAGATTAAGCTATTAATTTTAAATGAAGTTCATAAAACTCCTTATTTAGGGCATCCAGGTTATTAGAAAACCATAACCATGCTAAGAAAGGATTATTTCTGGCCAAACATGAAAAATGAATTGGCATAATATATTGCTAGGTGCTTTGAATGTCAACAAGTAAAAACTGAACATCGGCATCAAGCTGGGCTACTTCAGCCATTGCCTATTCCTTGTTGGAAATGGGAGATAATTAGCCTTGATTTTATCATGGGACTACCTAGAAATTTGAACTTAAATAACTCAATAACGGTAGTTGTTGATCAGTTGAGTAAAGCAACCCATTTTATACCTGTAAAAACTACTTATAAAGATGCAAATATTGTTGATATTTTCTTAAAACAAATTTTTCGATTGCATGGAATACCAAAGGCGATAATTTCAGACCGAGATCCTAAAGTCCCAGGTAATTTTTGGAAATCTTTGTTTAAAGGGTTAAATACTCCGTTAAAATTTAGTACCTCTTTCCATCCTCAAACTGATGGACAGACTGAAAGAGTAAATCAGGTACTCGAGGATCTACTCATAATGTATGTAAAGGAGCAGCTAGGTAAATGGGAAGATTATTTACACCTGGTAGAATTTGCTTACAATAATCATTATCAAGCTTCAGCTAGGTATATTCCTTTTGAAATTCTGTATGGAAGGAAATGCAATACTCCCATCTCTTGGAGTAATCTAGTGGACAGGTTAGTATTAGGACTTGAATTATTGAAGGAGATGGAGTTAATTGTAAAACATGTACAAGGTAACTTGAAAGTTGCGCAAGATCAACAGAAAAGACAAGAAGATTTTAAATGAACTCCAAAGGAGTTCCAGGTAGGTGAACATGTTTTTATCAAGGTGAGACCTAAAAAGAGTTCTCTAAGGTTAGGTAGCTGTTCTATTCTAACACCCCGTTATTGTGGTCCTTTTGAAATACTGTCTTGGATAGAACATGTAGCATATTAGTTAGCTCTACCACCAAATCTAAGAGTTCACAATGTTTTTCATATTTCTGTATTAAAAAAATATGTACATGATGCTACTCATGTTATTAATTGGAATGATGTGCAGGTGGAACCCGAAGGAGATTTTATGGTGGAACCAGATTGTATCCTCGAAAGGAGGGAGATCTCACTTCGAAATCGCACCATTGGTTAGGTGAAGGTGCAATGGAAGAACCTTAGTCCAAAAGAAGCGACCTAGGAACTGGAAAGTCATATGTGGGATGCATATCCAATTCTATTTCAGGGGAACTCTAAGGACGAGGAATAAATAACATCAAGGATGATGTTATAAATTAAGGGTGTGTGTGTGTCACATGCCCCAATTTGCAAAACAATTTAATGTTATTAAGGAACATTATGTTATATTTTATGTTAAGTTTGTAATTGATGACCAAGAGGGGTTAAGGATAATTAATGTATTTCAGAATATTTTATTATAAATAAATAAATGATGAGACACCAACTTAGGGAAGCTGTTAAAAGAGTGTTAACTGGTCACTTGATGGAGGAGACTGGGTGGAGAGTATACTAATAGGTGGAAACATCCTCAAACTACTTCTAACTGTTGCAGGTGGCAACTTCCCTATATTTGTGGTCATGATTCCCCAAGAAAGTGGAATTGGAGCAGGTGGCTCATTAAGTAAAAACTGACCCAGAAGACCTAGGCATGATTATAAAACTTCCCATTGAAGACAGCTGAGGTTGCTCATTCTGGAATGGTGATCATTCAGTGTGAATGAATTTCACATGAGAAATTCGATGAAGGGGACTTATTGAAGTGATTTCGAGGGGTTAACTGCTGAGAACTGGACTTATGCAGTTGTTAGGCTGAAGTTCTTACTGCTATGAGCAGGTTTGGATTACTGCTGTAATTTGACCATTTAGGTGACAGAAGGTCTTAAGGATACATCCTTCACCCAGTACACTACTAGGAGGACCAGGAAACAGGCTCGGGGGTCCTCGGGAAGTGCAAACTAAGCTTTCTCCAAGAGTTGGTTGGGAGGAACAGCCTCCTTAAGCTATTGTCACCTCATAATTTGATAGGTTTTTATTTGTTTATGCTATTTATAATTTATTTATAGTCTTCAACAAGTGTTTCCTAGTTTTTCAAAGATATGCACGTGATTTTTTTGTTAGGGTTTATGCAGAAAGAAGCATGGTTTATTGATAAATGAGTGATTTGTAGATTTTTTTTAAAACAGTAGTGTTATTTCTAAATGAAAAGTGAATAGAAATAAATTACCATGCTGTATTTTTCCATGCCTTGTATAGGCAGTACTCTAGTACAGCTAGTTGATTAAGTAGAGGTGATGATTTGTTTACCAACTCTGAATGAAAATTGCAAATGATTTCTTTTATAGATTCATCTGAGTTATTCACACAAAAAAAAATTGTGCTTACTCTACCTACTAAAAATAACTATACTATTTAATCACATGAAAATAATAGATTGTATATTAATTATTAGTAGTCATACAATTCACAGACTTTTTCATTCTTAATCATAACTTAATATTTAACAGCTGTAAATATTTATTACTGAAAGTAAAAATAGGAAATCAAAACTAAAACCATTTCTGTAAAAATCCATCTCATTTCAGAACTGTAGGTTATATACAAATAATAAACAATCTGAGAGAAAATCAGAGTACTGATTTCACCTAATAACTTGGTATAAATACAAACAGTAAATCACTATAATCTTCCTTTTTAAATGAAAATTGTAAATTACATAACACTGTCAACATTTTAAATAGAAACGAAATAAAATAAGGGTAATGGCCTATGGCCTTTATAAATATTGGTTGAGGTTTAAGCCCGCTTAAAATTAAACTATACAACTTAAAACAAACAGTAAGCAAAATTTGTAACCAATACTTCCATAACCCTATAAGTTGTTTACAAGTCTCATTGAGTAAACTGCCAGCAAAGACCACTTAAGGGTTATAGCTTAAGCCGAAAGTAAAACTTGAAGTTTTTACATCATCATAGAACGCATGGGATCTGTCACAACCTTTAAGTCTCGGCTGCTTTAAGCCTTAAACAATACTAATACAACTATCGAGGAGAAGCCTATAGATTATACAAAATCTTATAAAGAGGTAACTTTTGTTTCTCTTACAAACTATTTTATTATCTGCTAACCGTTAGTGGTACTTTAGCAGTGACATTAGACATTTTATGTCACATGAAAAATTTTAAATTTTACAAATTTTTGAGTTATTACAGTGGGGCTTAGTGCCATTATAAATTTTGAGAACCTAGCATGGGTCTTAAGTTCCCTAGACATGTTTGAGGGACAAATATTGGGCCTTAATCCCTGAAAAACCCTTTCAAGAATCCATGGCCAAGAAGAAAAACATGAAGAAACATACATGGATTCTTGAGAGTATCTTTAGTGTTTTAGTAGGGATTTCTATGTCATTAGATGGTTTTGAATAGTGGTTATGGGACTTGAGGCTCTATACATAATTAAGGAAGGAATTGGATTCCATAAAGGAATCTTATAGCCATCCAAGGTTAGAAATATTACCTCAACCAACCACACATGACCTCTTGATGGTGTCATTTTCATATGATTAAGGATATTAACACTATTATGTGGTTTTGATAAGTATGTAGGTGTCTTAGGACCTAAACAATGATGCTCTAGAAAAGAAGACCATGCCTTTGACCCTAACTAAGTCGTTGGGGAAACTAGACCCATGGACAATGTCTCAAAGAACCATACATTAATTTTCAAGGGTACCCATTGATATTTGTATATAGGTCTTGCGGTTGTCACGTACCCTCCCATTTACATTAGTCATCAGGGAGGAACGTGACTTCACTTCTCTGATACCACTCTATCATACACCCTCCCCTTTACATTAGCAGTCGGGGAGGAACACGACTTCGCTGCTTTGATACCACTGTGTCATGTACCCATACATCTGTCTTACATGTATAAAAAGAATTATTGAAATTCTATTTCTTCAAACACAGTCAAGTCACAGGTCATGTAACATCCTTTAACTTTCATTTTGAAGCTTAATTGCTTCTGTAATAGTCATTCCTCTACTAACATATTCCTTCCACAGCCAGAATATTCCTTTTCACCTTTAATGAGACCTTTATTCCTTCCGCTTTCCACCTTCGGACTTCGTGTAGCGAAAAACCTGAAATACATTATTATCAAACATTCACTTTCTGCTTTCTTCTTTCCACTTTCTGCAATGGACTCAAAGTAGTGGAAAAACAGAAATATCTTACCTTTACCTTTGGATTTATGATTTCTACCTTCTGAGTTCTGGCTTCCTCATATCTTACCTTTACCTTTGGAAATGCCAAGATACTTTCCTTTATATTTTGGCTTCCCGCTTTTCACCTTCTGCCTTCTACATTTCGTGGTGGATTTCGGGCTGCGAAAAAGCAAAATACAATGCAGTCCTTTATTTACCTTCTCCTTTCCTTCTTCTTCCTTCCACATTCTGCGGGTAGATTCTGGGGTGCAGAAGCGCTTAATATAGATTCCTTCTGGCTCTATAACCAGGATTCTACCCTCCATGAACTTAAGAAAAATGTAGCAGAAACTAAAGGCATATGCAGATGCTAAATGCAGGAAAATATAGCAAAAGTAATCTCTACTTAAATCTCTAGCAAGCATTCAACACATTCAACAAAATTTCTTTAAACAAATACATTTCAGAATTAAAACCAGAGAACACTTATCTTGAAGATGAAGTTGTCCTGCAACTAGCTATGTCATTGCAACGTTTCACCTAATCATAGGCCATTTGTGTTCATCAATCTCTCAACACAACTTCCACCCCTAGCATGGGCATGCTTTCCACAAAGAAATAGGGAACAATAGACTCAAACATAGCCAAAAAAAATCAAAACAAAGACAAGCCAACCTACAGTTGGGTTTATCTGGTTGTTTAGCCACAATTTCGTTTATTAGGATCCAGGCAGTGACTCACATATAGACAAATACACATCAAGACCTAGCCAAACCAACATACAATTGGGTTTATCAGGATGTTCAGCCAAGCCATTATACGATTGGGTTTATCAGGATACTCAGGAAGTGGTTCACACAAGGCCAATACACAGTTAAGGTCCATCCAAGCTAACTAACAGTTGGGTTTATCAGGATGCTCAACCAAGCCAACACACTGTTGGGTTTATTGGTCTGTTCTGGAAGTGGAAAGGAAGAATTGCTAAGCTAGTGAGCTCATTCACGGAACTAGGGACACCTCCGCAAGATCTATTTGTCCTGGCATTCACATTACCTACACACCCAACACAAGGACGTATCACCTTCTCTGTTGCACAGTCCCTCAGGCCATACCTTACCTTCCAGTGCTCTTTAGGATGTGCATAGAATATTAACCAAATACTCTTATCATTTTGTGAGGTTTCTCTCTTCACTAGGTTTATCAAGCCAATTATGGGTCTCTTCCACTCCTAAGTTCAGACCAAAACTAGGATACACAACACAACAAAACATAGGTTTTGGGCATGATGAAAAACATTATGGGAACCAAAAATTAACAGGGTAGATGGTGAAACAACAAGGAAAACAAAAATTGGAACCCTCAACTAGCTCCCTCTGCATGAGGAGGAAGGATTGAAGGATGGAAATGTGGAATATAAAATGTCTGAAAATGTTCAAGGTGGATTTAGGATGAATGGAATGAATCCCCTTGTTGAATTGTTATGCGTGAATGAGGGATGTGGAAACAGGCACACATTTCTAGTTTTACTTGCCCCATAATCAAGAATATGGGTTCCCCTTGACTGTAGGTTTGCTCAGGCATGAAATTGACTACCATGCCTCTCCCTTCCCAAGGCATTAACTTCCTCAACCAACTTTTGGAAGAATTGAATGATTGAGTACAAAGGAAAAAAAGGTAGATGAGAGCTTACGAGTTCTCTCATTAACCTCTGGATTCACCCTATTGTCTCAAGGGTTTGGATAATTGCCCTCCCTATTCCTTGTAAAATCATGCCCCCATCTCTTTCGTTGGAGTGCATAGCTAGTTGTGGGTATTTTATTAATTGCATATTTACATGATGTCTCAAAATATATTGTTCCTCACTAGCACGAGAACCATAGGCATTGATTCTAATCGCTTATACATAAAACACCAAATCGATGGTAGGGCCTTGGCCTTGAGCTCCTCACCATGATTTAATAACAATATATATACACCATGTACAATTTTAATACCATGGGTTCAAAATCGGGATATTACAACAGCCTTCATGTCTTGAACATGGTCAGTGGAAGACACCTAAACCTTGGGCATTTAGAATTTTTTTATCCATCTAAGGCTAAGAAGGTTTACTCCACCAACCACACATGGTCTCATGAGAACAACCACACATGGACTCACTGGCCTATACTTAAGGATGAAAATTGAATTATGTACATTTGAAAAAATATATATGTCTCTATTCCTTAGGAATGAAATTCTAGGGGAAGTATCATTCCTTTGTCCCCAAATAAACCATTGAGGCATCCAAAACCATGAATAATGCCTTAAAGCATCATGTGTGACTTTGCAAAGGTATCCAAGTCTTGGGGACTTGGGGGACTGAACATGGTCATGGGAGGAGGCATGAATCTCAGCCCCTAAAGGAATGTTTTATCCGTTCAGTGATAATAAGGTTGTATCCACCAACAACACATGGAATTTTGAGGGTCATTTTCCTATGATTGAGGATGTAAGTGACATTAGGGTGTTATGAGGAGTATGTACATGTCTTGGGGTGTTGGGAATACATTTACAAGGAGGAATACCATGCTTTTGTCCCTAATGAAATCATTGAGGATTCCAGAGCCAATGCCTCGAAGAACCACAAATGAATTTGCAGGGGTATCCATGGCCCTATATATCTAGGTCTCATGGCCTTAGGGAATTTTAAATGGTAAATGAAAGAGACCTAAACATAGGGTCCTAAATGAAGCTTCTAGCCATCCATGTCAATGAAGGATGCCTCCACCAACTATATTTAAACCCTTGAGGGTTTCATTGGTATATTATTGGGAATTTTGATGCCATTATGTGGTTTTGATCAATATACAGGTGTCTCAAGGCCTTGAGAACAACACTTTATAGAAGAGGACCATGCATTTGACCCTTAAGAAACCATTTAGGAATGCAAAGCCATTAATAATGCCAGAAAGCACCACACATGGATTTGGAGTGTATCCATGGTGGTATGCATCTAAGTCATTGGTACTTTTGGTATTGGACATGGTCAAGGGAGGATACATGAACTTTAGGACCTAAAGGAATATTCTATCTATCCAAGGATAAGAAGGATACCTCAACCAACCAATCGTAGCCTCATTAAGGTAGCACTGGCTTATGATTGAGGATCTTAGACTTTAGTACAATTAGATGATTTTGAGAAATATATAGTTGTGTCAAGGCCTTGGGAAGGTTATTTGAGGGAAGAAGATTATGTGTTTGGCCCTAAATTAATTCTTGGGGAATTTAGAGCCATGAACAATTTGTGAAGGAATCATGCATAACTTCATAGGGGCATCCATGGCACTATGTATCTAGGTTTATTTCCTTGGGTCCTTGGACATGGTCAATAGAGGACAATATATCCTTAATCCCTAAATTAATATTCTATCCATCTAACGCTAAGGAGGTAGTATCCACCAACCACACATGGTTGTTTGACTGTATTATTAATATCTGATCTAAGATGTTGGTTAAAACAAGTTGTTTTGATTAGTTTGTAGGTATCTCAAGGCCTTGGGAATGATGTTCCAGGGAGGAAGAACATGCCTTTGTCCCTAAAGAAATTATCAAGTAATTCAAATCCATGAACAATTGCTCAAAGCACCATGCATGAATTTGGAGTGGTATCTATAGTGCTATGTATTTGGAACTTGTGGCCTCAAGGCCTTCGACATGGTCACTAGAGGAGACCTAAACCTAATGATCTAAATAAATATTCTGGCCATATAGGGATAAGTAGGTTTCCTCTAGTGACCACACATGGCTTGTAGAGGGTATCATTAAGTGGTTTGAGAATTATGAAGGAATCCTAGAGAATTCACGATGGAATTCTATGGATGAAGACCATACCTTTGTATCTAATGAAACCATTGAGGCATATAGACCCATGCACAATGCTTTAAATAACCATGCATGACTTTACATGGGTATCCATGGTGCTATGCATCTAGGTCTTGTTTTCTTAGGGCCTTGGACATAGTAATGGAGGAGACATGCAACTCAATCCCTAAAGGAATACTCTAACTATATAGGGCTGGGAAGGTTTACATATGGCCTCATGAGGACATCGTTGGCCTATTATTTATGATGTTTATTCCATTAGGTGATTTAAATAAATATGTACGTGTCCTAGGGCATTAAGAATGGATTTCCAGGGAAGAACACCATTCCTTTGGACCTAAAGAAACCATTGTTACACCAAGGGATATTCATTCCATTAGGGGCTTTTAAACACTTATAATGGCACTGAAGGCCCATGGCATGTGTAAGAAACCAAAGCCTCATTCCTTGAAGGAAGTTTCTAGTCATCTACGTCTATTAACAATGAATTTAAATACCTCACATGACCTCTTCATGGCTTCATTTGCATTTGAGTGGTGACATAAATTACATTAGCACTTTTTGAGCTCTAGGTATTGATCTCGAGTACCTTGACATGGTTGGGGTAGGAAACTTGGACCTTAATACCTAAAACAATATCCTAGGCATTTAATCCAAAGATTGACTCCTCAAACTGACACACAAGGCCTCTATGGGGGTATATGTATGACATTAGGTGGTTTTTAATAGCAAGTATAATTCTTAGGGCCATAGAGATGATTAATGGATAAATCCTATGGATAATAACCTAAAGGAAGATTTATGCACCTAATCCTTAAATGATGCATTGAGGCACCACACTTGACCTCCAACAAAATCCTTTCCCTCTAAGTGGGTATGTTAGTTATAGAAAGTTTGCATAATTAGGTATGGATATTTGTGCCTTGACATGTTTAGGCATGGAAACTAAATTCATGTCCAATAAAATAATCTTCTATGAGTCCAAGGATAAATGACACCTTGAACCACCACTCGTGATCTCCAAAGAGTCTCGCTATCCTACAAGATATGGGGATATCATTATCATTATGAGGTTTAACATTAGGAATAGGATTTAGGGCCCTAGACATTCTTAAAAGAGTAAATGTGGGTACTATTCCCTAAAAGAATGTTTTAGGTGTCAAATAATAAGAAAAACATGTTGAAGAATCACTCTTGGACGCCTATGATATATCTAATTTTAAGTGGGGAAATGTGTTCCATTAAGAATTGTTAATCATGAGGTATGGATGTAAGCACCATAGACATGGCTAGTGGAGAAACCTTAATACTTGGGTTGTAAAGGACTTTCGTAAGCATCAAATGCCAAGATAAACACCTCAAGGAATGACACTTGACCTCTCAAGGGTATCATTTTTCTTTAGCTATGGATTTCCATGCCATAGTAAGGATTCCTTAGTCAATGACAGGTATACGATTGATTTGAGGTAAACTACGAGATACTCTCCCAAAACAATTATTAAACCCATATATCTTGATAATTCTCAGTTGTTTCTCTACCATGGTATTCAACCAAATAGAAAAATATAGGGATTAACAAAAAACTCTCCTTGGAAGGGGAGTTGGCAAATTCCTTGTGTTTCCCATAAACATGTCAAATAAGTAACATGTTGAGTATTCAAACAAATTCTTTAAGATTGAGCATTAAGTTCTACAAGTCCATATTCTGAATTTGCTGCTCACCTATAATCCATTTAAAAACCAATAACAAGTTTTTGAATTCTTGGAGAGAGTGCACTTTTAACTCTGTATCTTTCCTCATCAAAAGTTTCAACACAAAGAACTCGACCATATTATTTGTACCTTGACCTTGCATGCATTTATACAAAAATAATGGTATTTTAAGAAATACAACATCACTCCTAGGTCACATACCTTTCCAGACCCTGGAAAGCTCCATTAATAAAATACTCAACTAAAACTTTTCTCAATATGCAGTTGCTCGACCTATCATGACTAATTAGGAGTGTCTTTGTTCTTTATACACTTAAAAATCACCTTCACCAGAGAATCGACCTAGAAAGTAAGTGAACTCATTCTTAGTAAAGGTCAGACTACTTGGACTTAGAGAGAACCACCATAAGATAAGGAAGGGGATAGCTATATAAGGTTGTATCTCTCCTTTATCAAACTAGACTTTCAAACACCATTCAATCTCATATTTGTTTCACAAATTTGATAAATTTAGTCAATTGCTTAATTCCCCATATATTTGAACAGAAATACATTGAACAAATAGATGGGGAATTTGTTTTCAATTTATGATCTATTTATGTTCTTGTTCCCAAGTGCATACCATTCAACCACCTTTTCTTAAACGTTTTTAGAAAATCCACCAATTCTCTGCTCATTAAACATCTCAATGCTGTATTAAGAGCCACCCACTCACTCCTAACTATGTTTATGAAATATTTTACACTTTAACTCGATTAAATTGAGCATAACATTTACATTCAAAATTATATTAAATGAAGTATAATATTTATAATTAACTTTCAACTTTTAACTTAACAAACACTAAGTTGTTTTGAAATAAATATAACATTTTAACAACTAAAACACATATGCTAATCTAATATTTAATGCCATTAAATTGATGCACTTTATCTTATATTTATCATTCACTTAGACTCTCATAAGAGCTCACCAACCACAAAAATTAACTCTTTCAAAAAAATTAATCATATTATTAATATTAAAAAACCGAAAAAATAAAACCATAAAGCTTGTGTTATAGATCTTTAAATATTAAAAAATAATAAAGCCATAAAGTCGTCTTATAAATATTTAATAGTTTTTAAGACACAAATAACTTTTATTATTTATCTAAAATGAAGATAAGGCTTATGAACCAAGAATTACTATTTGTTTGCAAAATCTCATTGCACTCGGTGGGTATTTCTTTCCCTCCCTTGGGTGATACTCTGCTATGAATTTTTTTTCTTATTCAACAATTTATCCTTCTCTCCACAACTTTCCCGCAAAAACATTAAGCCCCAGCTTTCTCTCTATTCCTCTGGTTTCCAAGCTGCCGCTAAGAGAGAAAATGAACACTTATAAGGTCGAGAGTTTGGCTGAAGCCAAAGGCTATGGTGACGTACCTTCCCGAGCATCCTTGGTTCAGGGTTTTCTCATGAATGACATTGCTGCTGGTAATGGAAACGTTGCAGCTGTTGACGTATTTAATTTTTTTATCAAAATTATGAAAAAATGAAAATATAAACTATGTTTACGTAATTTATGACGATATGGTTGATGTTTAGTTTATTAAGTTGTTTAGTAGAACAGTTATAGAAATGCGAGTAGTGCCTCTCACAACCTAAATCTAGTGTATAGAATGTCTATCATGGTTATTTTTAACATAAATTTAATAAAAAGTTATAAATCTTTTTATTTTACAAAATTAAAATAAATAAAATGAAAACTAACTATAAAATTCAAATTTTAAATATTTGCAAATTTATATATCATATTAAAATGGGTTTATTCTTGCAGGGTGCACCCATTGAGCTCGGTTACACTTTTTGGTAAGGCACTTTTGGAAAAAACACAGAAACGTACCTCGATCGAGCAATTTTTAAACCCTCGATCAAGGGTTTAAAAAAATAGTGATCTAGTTTTTAAGAATACCTCGATCTAGGTTTTAAGACCTCTATCTAGGTTTTAAAAAAACCTCGATCAAGGTTTTAAGCCCGCGATTGAGGTCCTTGTGCAAAAAAAATTATAAAAAGGGGTTTAAATGGTAGCTCAATCGAGGGTTTAATAATACCTCGATAGAGCTTATTGAAAAACCTCAATTGAGGAATGTTAATACCTTGATCCAGGGCCTAAAAAACATAGAATTAGCCCTCTTACAAGAAAATCAATGTTTGTCTGTGTCTTCTAGGGGTGTAAACCCTGCCATTCATGGCACATAACTGAGCGGAGTTTATATCGATAGATTCATCACCGAATCCTCTATCCATTGAGATATCATGCATGCATTTTGGAATTCATATGTTTTTTTTTTCTAATTAGTTCCAAAACTTACACTTAGAAAACCTCACAACAACTTCAAAGCAGCTCGAAGAAAAATACGCAGAGTAGAAAATACACATCCAAAAATTTCTTAAAAATGCACAAGCCACACATCAACACATAGGCTCTTCAAAAGGGTATATGGTTTTTCAAATCTTGAAAACAACGAGAAAAAATTAGGGATGGAAACACGTGTATAAAATGATGTTGAAATCGGATGTGGTCACTTTCGAAAAATAATAGACAATTGTATATTGTGAAATAAATTAACAAAAAAATATGCAGACCACAGTGCATTTTGTGTACATCATGCTTATATATATATTATTAATGTAAGATTGAATTATTGGGGTTGGACATGAGCCACTTATTAACTTCAAATTTTTAAGGTCACACAGTTCATTAAATGCAAAATTTCACACATTAAATGATATCGGAATATTTAAAAAAAAATATCATTGGGAAGCCAACATAATATTCTACAATTGGTTTTTTCACTGTAAGTCGAAATTCACATGGCATATATACGTTTTGAGGGCTTCTATCTAGCACGTGAGTAAAAAATCAGGTTTTCATCGCCACATTTGGCCAAAAAGTGTTACCCACCATGGAATCACCCTGCCATTAACATGATAAATTAAATTTTTTCAAAACTTAATAAGGAATATTTCCATATGATATGGCATACGCTAAACTTCAAAATAAATGTATAAAATTCTAAGCTATTGTAAACAAGCAAGGAAGACTCATGCAAGAAAAGTGTCACGTTGCATGCAAGAGAAGTGTCATGCTGGAGGTGACATGTGGTGTTTTAGTCAGTATAACTGCTATCAGTTAACTAGTCATAGATATTTTGCATCGGCCAACTCGCTCAAGTTCACTAAAAAGAGGATTTCAACATTCTTAAAATTTTAACCTCTTTTATTGAACTGTATGTCAATTGATGAGATAATTTGGAAATTATGCTTCCTCTAGGCTACAAATACATAAAGAAATAGAAATAGAAAGAACATATGGATAAATCATGTTATCCCAAATGATTATGAAAATGAAAAGGTTGTTGTGGGGGCCTATGCTTCTGCTAAGGATGCTAGCCAATAGTGAACAATGCGTAAGCGAATTTCAAAGTTAGCTTCTTTATTTGATTTGGATACACAACTTTTTTTTGGCACTCAGTGTTGTGGCACAGAACGGGATAGTGTTCAAAGAAGGCATGCTCATTATATGAGTTTATGTGCCTTACAGGTATGAGCATTGCACATAACAAAGATCACTGGGGTAGAACAAAAAAGGAAAGCACTATTAGGAAATCAATGAATAGAATTAAGGTAGCTCTTACAATTCCTTGCATCAACTCTAGAATTAGCGATTAGTCGGGAGGGATATGAATATGGAGAGATGCTTTAGCCCTCCCTTGCCATATAAAAGTATTGAAACATAAA
This sequence comes from Pseudotsuga menziesii, assembly GCA_001517045.1. Classification (NCBI taxonomy): domain Eukaryota; kingdom Viridiplantae; phylum Streptophyta; class Pinopsida; order Pinales; family Pinaceae; genus Pseudotsuga; species Pseudotsuga menziesii. The sequence continues at coordinate 21,762 of LPNX010071335.1, read as the reverse complement.
TTAATTGTTCACATCTGTTTTCTATGTGTAGGCCATATAGACTACATATAGTAATGAAGTCACGTTCAACCTACAACAGTACAGTTACATGAATGGTCCCACAAAATACTACGATGTTTTTGGGTCAATGGAAATAAATTTTCCAAGCTCAATTGTAGCTTTAGAAAATCTTGTTTCTTGGTATAATTTAGGGATGCATTTAGTGGCGGCTACTCTTATCTAAAAAAAAGAGATACAAACTTTTCTGAAAACATGGCATGGGGACATCTAGAGTCTCATTCACGAGTGAGCCGTGAATCGATCTACTGCGTGATGATACGGCCAGCATTGTAGAGCAAACTTAATATCTCAGTCAATCTTGTAGATTCATCTTTCATATGTTGCACCCCTGAATGGTTACATTGCTTTGGTAGTGATCAATCCGCCACCTACTCACCTTCATTGTTATCTTCTCTCATTCTCAAGATTGAAAATATCCCTTGGACTCGGTTTAGCTAAAATAATGTCTGCACATGTCCATCCAGAGAGGGAATTTATGCCCTCAACCGACCTAAGAGTTTATATAGATGAGGCAATTCCTTTAATTATCTAGTGCACAGATTATGAATGTTTGTTAATTTGTTTATGCAAAGTGTGAAGAGTACATTCAACTCTTGTTTTAGCTTAGAAAAAATACTAACCAGCACAAACCAACAAGATATTATATGATTTACCTTAGTACTTGAATGAGGAAGTAAGCATTGAAGCTTTGCATAAAGGACATTTAATTTTTTCAGTTTATGTCGCTCCTTTTCTTTATGAGAAACAATTTTCATGAAAATATCTTCCCTCTTATTTCAATCTGAGTCTTTCTTTTTGATCTTATTGAAGTGATATGAATTGCACTTAAGCTAATGTTGAGAATTGGGCACCATATTCTTATAGGATGAAAATAAACTTAGAAAATCCAAGACCTTCTCTCTAGTAATCATAGCCATCCATTATAGTTACACTTTAGAAATTGGGTTGAACATAGAAATGAACATAAAAAATTGTGCTAGTTTGTCACAACCCTCTATGCCCAAGGAATTCCACCTACTCCAAGTAGTACCACCTCATTTTACATCGGCTCAAAAGGCTTTCTGATTTATCGCTGATGGAGTAGAATCAATTTTAAAATTTAGAGTATCCAAGACATTCTACAAAGATTGAAAAAATGACGTACTCAAGGAGATTGACAATTCAATTCCAGAAGATGATCGCAATTCTTCAAAGTACGTGGAGGTCAAGGAGCATCTCCAAGATCTAAGTCGGGAAAATCATGATCAAAGCACAGAAGACAGAGCTCAAGGTATGCTTAATACGAACCCTTCTCTATCATTTTAATAAATTGAAACAAAAGAATTTCATTTCAATAACAAATATCAATTATCAATCATATAAATATATGCAAATATAATTTCGAACCTTTATATATCTGAATAGTTCATGAGAAGACGGGGCAGAGAAAGATCCCATTTTCTCCACATGTCGGATAGTATCAAATCTAGTAGAAGCAGGAGAAGCAACCACTATTCACAAGTCAATCAGCTTAACTGGAAGATAGTAAACCGACAATGCTTTTAGGTTGCTATGCATGTTGCAACGTGCCAAGATGGGCTAGCATGATGCAACGTGCCAAGATGCTATGCATGCTGTATGCCAATTCAAGAAGAAGAGACATGCCCATTTTTTTTAACCGTGTATGCATTGCCAAGCCTAGAATAATTCGAACATTTTATGTTTTTGTTTAATGCTAGATAAAACTTTAGCATTACTTGAACAATTGTAATATTTGATCCCCCTTCTTGAAACATAGAATATAAGATTAAAAAATTCACTTTGCATTATCCTTGGCCTTGGGATGAGGCCAAATAAGAGCACACAATTTTTTTGGTTGATATAAAGGCTCAATAGTGGTCATTCGTCAAGATAAGTGTGAAAACCAAATTATCTAAAATCTTTAGTTAAACATAGGATAAAAGGTTTTTGTTTTTGTGCAAATTAATATGACAAACCGATTCATAGAGTCCCTGCCAACCAGAGGGCAGGGACTAACAATAAGGGGAGTTCATTTTGCAAGAGAGATCACTCTCATATGAACTTGATGTGATGTAATAGTTAGGATTATAAATTCTGATGTTGGTCCTTCAAAGGAGTTCATTGTAGTTCATAATAACAATGACTATCAACAAAATACACTAAAATAACTTCCTTACTATATTTACAGTACTAGAATATATAAATAGATTATCCATTTATTACCAATCAATTAACATAGATTCATAAGCAATCCCACTTACTCGCATAACGCACATAACATTGCACTTAATTCCACGAACAGTTGGGTGTCCTTCAACAAGGAGATTTTGGGACTGTATTTCTCTGAGTATCCCACATAGGATTGCCTTGAAAACTAAGAATTGTTGAAAAACATCCCGATATCTTTCCAACAAAACCCTCCTTCTCCTTTATCTTTGGCTATGACTTTTTCTACATCCATCACTCCATTGCTTACTCCATGCCCCCACATGAAGAAGGAGAAGCTTCATTCTCCTTTTTAATGCAAAGAAATCCTCTCCTTCCTATGGAAGTCCGCATCTTCTCCCAAAAGCAACCACCTCCACTTGGTTGTTTTTTTGTAGTTTCTTGTAAATATCCTCCCTTATTTATTCTTTTAACAAAAC
>LPNX010071335.1:1502-18231 GCA_001517045.1 Pseudotsuga menziesii | reverse complement strand
TATATATATACTTTATGGTGATTTAAAATCATTTAAGTAGAATATTCTTTATCCTAATAAAATCCTAATATTTTCATTTAATAATTACCTCTTTTATCAATTTTAAATTATAATGCGACATAATAATAATGTGTTTATCTAATAGTAATCAAAAGAAATAATACTATAGATATATTTAGCCATTAAGACTCGTTTAAATTAGATTTAGAGACTCATTTAATGTTTTTTACTTGTATTTAATTTTATATATTTAGATAACCTAATGAACATTAAGAGTTCATCCTTCCTCCTATGCCCAAGGAACACGGATGTGGTCTCATCTTCAATCATCAAACTTCCACATTTCCTAGCCTTTCAATAAATAAATAAATAACATTACTTACAATGGTTTTACCAGGGATGTCACATAATCCCCCCCTTCAAGGTACACCATTCGGTGTTGGTACATACATTTTCCCTTGCAATTATCGAGCTTCATCAATCTTTTCTTCTTTTGGTTTTACTTCATTATATCTTAAATGCTTCTAGTCCTTCCCATCATGTTCTTTACAAAAACATGGAAAACTATTTCCAACACTTATAATCAATATAAACATAACTAACAACTTTTCTTGAGGCAAATTGTTCTTGCTTCCATAATGACTTTTCATAGATTAATTTTACCTCCAAGGATGTACCTATAACATTTGTCAGTGATACATACCATGTATAAAAAACATAATCTATGACAAAATCATTTATGCGTTTTCATTTCATGGAACACAGTTTTTCCATTTTTTATATCAATGTCCATACATTCCATATGGTAGCACCTTTGCCCAAGTATTTTGTAATCTTTTTCGCTTTACTTTGCAACACAAGCAATCATTTCGAACTAAAATAACATGTGCATTATTCATATATTCCTCACATATTTGAAAAACATATACTAACTAAAAAGCATTATCAAAGAACATAGCACCATCATTTAATCACATTTGGCACATGAGGATACCCCTCATATATAACTTTGCACCAACCATAGTGCATAAAATACCAAAAAGTAATACTTAGACATTGGTATTTCTTTGATGTTCCAAACCTAGTTTGTTGAAACTTCTTTTAGAAATCCTCGCACATATACACATGACGGTTATCTTTGCACTAGTTTACGTGCAACCCTCCTCAAACTGTATATATTTATTCATCTTATATAAGGACGATACTCATCATCTTTTTACATCTCTTAGACGTATCTCCTATATAGAACCTAGAATCCAACATATCTATGATTCTAAAATCTTAACATCAAAAAATATGTCACTACAGAACTTAATACCTCACGTGGGTGCACTCTGGAAGTTCCTCTTAAGATCCTAACATCTCCTCTAGGTGCTCACTGGTAGCTCTTTACCTAGGAATTAATATCATAGAGTGCTCAATAGATCCTAACACCTCACAAGGGTGCTCACTGGAAACTCTATACCAACTTATCAGAAATTGCAAAGCCTAAAAATCTTAGGTGCTTCAGAGAAAACATGCTCAACACCAAACTAAGTTCCTCTTACTTAATCACATAGTTTAAATATCCAGTTTTCTTCTTCATCTTTAGAAATTGGTTAATCATGTATACTTGTCTTAAATTTTTTTGTTTAGTGTAGAAAATTTTCTTGAAACAAGTGAATTAATTTACATATATATAGTCCCAAAATTAAGATTTTAAACAACTATACAGTTAATTGCCCAAATTCTTAGGTTTAAAACTTGCTCCCTGTAACTTCAAGTTGCCACGAGTAACTAAAGAGAGTTATTTTCTCCAGAACCTAGCATTGTCTTATGCTCACTGACGGTTCCAATACATATCCTAACATCCCATACATGTTCTCTAGCAGCTCTGCACTATCTCATGGGTAAATTAAATAGAGCCTTCACTTTGCAGCTCTCTTTTCTGTATTCATGTGTTTCTTTATTTTTCTTTCTACATGCCCTTCTCTTCTTTGCTTAGGACTTTTATGGAAAATAAATAACTCCCTTTATTAGTGGCCACTTGTCTTCATAAAGAATGTCGAGGATTTAGTTACTGATTTAAACCCAAGTTTGTGTCTATTACACTAACCTATGTTTGATATCATTTCAAAAGAAACATTGATTGCAGGAACTTTCAAAATTATCAGAGAGCATATTTTAATACTTCTAGCATCTATTCATATAAAAAGCAAATAAAAAAATCTATGAATCAATTGCCTTGACATAAGTATGCCATGTACACCACTCATCATCCTTAATAATGTTACAGTTACCATAATCAAGTATTTCAGTAGAATTTGTAAACCTCTTAACAAGTATATTGTCATCATGTCAAGTTATCTAAACTATTTTTTTGTCAAAATGTGTTTGTTTAATTAGATGATAGTTCATCTTACTAATATTTCATAAAAATATAGGAATCATAGTGTTTCTAGATGTTACCTTTTTCCATCAAAACATTCATATTTTTTCCGTGCTTATCTTATTGATGCCCACGTGGCAGTGTTTCTTGCAACCATGCATACATATTCTTTTGCATAATTTATTACTTTTTTGGTAATTTAGCTGTAACTATAGTTTATCGATAGGGACCTCAAACAACCTTAATTTCTTACTCCCTATAATCTTTAATTTACACTACCAATTCCATTAGTTTTGATTGAGTTTGGCGAAGTCTTTTTCTACCAAGTAAACATGTACATTACACAAACAACCTTTGCAAGCGGTTATTTACCTCATTCTTTTATCAATAAGAATCTATATCAACAATTTTCTTCTCAAATGCATTAAACACCAACATTACCTAGAATATACAATCTAGATGTGATAATAACTATCTTTATGCATAATTCTGGTACATTTATCATACTTATTCTTGCTGATATGGAAGTATATCAATATACTCTATCTGGTTGATTCCTCATACCTTATTGATGATAAAATTGTATATATAGTAAACTGCTAAAACTTTTACTAGCTCAACTATATCATGCCATCCTTCTCATACATCTATAACAGGTCATACTTCCAGCAATCCCTTATCAATAATAAACTCACTATGCAACATACTCTTTTAAGATAAACTCAACAAGTTATACAAAAATTTGTAATTTAATGAAATTGAATATATCACATTGTTGATTTTTAGACAAAACTTCATTCTTCATGGCAACTAGCTTCATACATTAAGACTCATGATCATAAGTTAACTATTTCATGTACTTTGACGACCATAACATTAAAACAATATTCCTTCTATAACGTGCATAGCCATAAGTAAACATAAAATACAGTATTCAAATAATCAACTCTTCACAAAGTTCATACATACGTGTATATAGGCGAGTCCACTAGGTCCAAGCGTTGACAACCTCACTCTTATACCATTTGTAACAAACCCAATTCCCTCTTTATCTTTTTGGATGATCGGGTAATCATTTTTTCTTCAATCATAAATATAAGTCCTAATGATGATATAATATTATAAGCTAATGATAAAGTACAACCTTTTCCATTAACAACCACCTATTTGAACATAAACATTACCCTAAGGTAATTATTACGAAGAATGATTAAAACCATTCATAAAATAAAAATTATTTTATATTTCACAACTATAAAATAAAGTAGAGATGAAACACATAAGGTACAAACATAAGAAAGACACCAATACACGTGGTTCACCTCTAACCAAGGGCTACGTCCACCAAAATTGCTAAAAACCATTCCCTTTAATGCTCTTCAAGATGTACCTTTAGTACTTCTACTATTTGCATTAGTTCACATATCACCTCTCACACATAATAGAACCTATGGAATCACTCTCATGATTTAAATTTGAGATTTCGGAACATAACATAGCCTTGTCCTCAATCATCATAAGAAAAAAAACATATAAAACCTAATACCAATTCTAAGTAATCACTTTCGTAATAAAATGCGAGCATTTTTAAACAAGCCAAATGAAACCAACACCAGGTCCCACTCACAAGGCTAGTTGTTTCAGACTTGATGCTACACCTTCATCTTCTTCCCACTCGTACGCAAGTACAAAGGTAACCCATGTGAACATTGATATATATTTGACCTTAACTTCTCTATGTTATAGCCATGATGGTTCTTGCTTAAGTCAGCTAGGTCAAGTAATTAAACACACTCCCAATTCCATGTCCATGAGCAAAAAATTCTTTTGTTTATTACCCATAAACAAGTGTTATTGATACACATGGAAAAACTCCCTAGATGGGTTATGGACATGCGATACAATTCAGGATAACTCGTGTCACTATTGAAATCACAACGCAACATGTGTTATGGGTTATTTTACAAGGGTCGATAGTTCTACCGCATTTCGATCTATTCGATCTAGCCATCTAACAATGGTCCATTTTTATTTTATTTATATTATAATTATTACTACTATATATATATAGATATAGATATAGATATAGATATATTAAACATAGTACACAAATTTTAATTTGATATTTTGAAATAAAATATATATATATATTAAACCTAATAAAAAAAATATTAATTTGACATTTTGAAACAACATTTTATTTAGTAATAATACTAACATTTAATTTAGCATTTTAATTTATATTAAAATAATATAATGTTATGTTAACTTAAATTTTAATTAAAACATTTTATATGGCATTAATATATATCTTATTTAGCAATAGTACTAACATTTAATTTAGCATTTTAATCTATATTAAAATTTAATGTTATGTTAACTTAAATTTTAATTAAAACGTTTTATATGGCATTAATATATATCTATATTGTTTTCAATTTGATTAAAAATATAAATAATTCTCATGGAAGGCTAACAAAAACCATTGTTTCAGCCACCGGCCTGTCATTTTCTCTTTAGTTTTTTAGGAGCTCTACTTGTAGGAGACAAGTAATCCATGGTCTCTTTAGTTGGTTTGGTTTTAGAGTCAACAACTCTACGAGTGGAGGAGACAAGTAAGCCATGGTCTCTTTAGTTGGTTTGGTTTTAAAGTCAACTGTATGGTTTTCATTACATTTAGGTGGTTGATGTTTATCTTTTTACTGTTTTTTATTTTTCTTTTGGTTTGTTGTTATTTTTTTTGTACCAGGCTTCATGTCTCTCCGGTGCCTTGTTCTAGGGTTTTCTCTCTCAAGGAGATCCGAACGTTGATCTATCTTATGTAGTGTTCTACTTTTAACTGCTTGGCTGCAGCTTCCTCTTCTCTCCCCCGGAGTCCTAATCGTAGGGAGTTGTCCCTGCAAACGCCTGCCCAGCTACACCTTTACTTGATGGGAGCAGCACCATGAGGATCAGTCCAAGGTAGGAAGAAGGGATTCCCAGTATGGAAACATTAGCATCTTTGGAGCTCTCCTTTAGAGGGAGGGGAATCTATGGGGTGCCAGTTACAGGAACCCACAAGCATCTTCTTCCTTGTTGTAGGGATCCTGGCTCCAGGGATGTCCAAAAGCATGCCCTCCCCCCAACTCGGGCTTGATGGGATGGAATTATAGCCAGCTTGGGTGCTTTGACCTGGACTATAATGGAAAATCCCCACTGGATTAAGGTTGGGCTCTTCTCTCAGCCTAATTATAAAGGATTTCGGGTTATGAGCAAAATAACTGTCGAGAATGGGATATTAATATCTTATACATGGCTTCAGGGCTAGCACACCTGTCCGCACATACTTATTGCTTCAAAAATCAAATACTTATGTTAAAAAAATTCACAAATTGAAATGAAATGAGTTATCATTGTAGGTGTATGGACAATGGTTTGCTTTCAACATTGTCTTATAGGTTTTCTCAAACAATTTTGTAAAATAAAACATGTCTAAGAATCGCATACATTATTACAATCTACCAAGATATAATTCATCACATTTTTCCTTCAAACCACAGACTTGTAGGCGAGTTTTGAGCTAGTTTCTACAAAGAAATACATATATGCATAGTGCTGAGGTTAGGAGTAACAATTACTAACTTTGTTGGAAAATGAGCATGGTAATATGCAGTCTATGTGACTTCATTTGACAGGTAAGAGTCTAGATAATGTGCACAAGTCTTAGTTAAAATTCATTTAGTAGCTCAGAGTCCAGCTACAGTGATTTCTCGTGTCAAAGTCAATGGTTGAGACATGTATAAATTTTATACTCTCATAATTTCGATTTTAAGGCTATGATTTACCCACGGTGCTACTTTTCATGCCATGGGATGGTTCTCTACTATCCTTGCTTTTGTTCTTCGTCTCTGTATTTATCATGAAATCCTTGCTTTGTTCGGTTGAGTTGATTTTGTATTGGATGGAATTTTTCAGATGATGACGATAATTAATCACAGTACCAAATCATATTGAAAGATGTGACTGAAAAAACAAACAATGATATCCGATTGATATCAGGAGCTATGTGGCTATTTAAAAATGTTTTACCACCATTTCTCATTATTTATAAAGAACTGATATCAATGAAAATGTAATTGGTGATAGTTAGTTGAATTCAGAAAGGCGCAGTGTTTTGATAAGTGTTCTTTCTGCAATTTAAGATTCATTACGCAATGGATATCCATTTTTTTTATTATGAAATATTTGTAAGTATGAAATATTTGTGATTATGATACTTAAAATTAAGATAAATTAATTTTTAAACTATTGCTTTATACGACATGATGATATATTTAATGTAAACAAGTGAAATGATTAGGCCAAAAAGATTATATATTTTAGAATTACCATTTATGTTTTTTCATCTATGGAATAGAATGAGACAAATGTGATGTCAAGATTTATTTTATGGGCATTTTTATCAACAATTATAAAAAAATAGAAAATAGCTCATGTGATAAGTGCACTTTGTCATAGTTGGAAGAAAATAGAAAAAAAAAATCATGTGATAATTAAACTTAATGGCATGGTAACTTGTATTCCATGTGATAGTGGAACTCCATCTAGGAGATGGAAGTGGAGCTAATGCGCACAAGGTTTAGTGAGAGTGCATTTTATAGCTGGGAGTTGAAGTAATGCGTTGTTCGTGTGACAATTGAACTCCCAATAAACTCCTCTAAACTCTTAATAAATTCCTCTAAACTCATGTGAAAACTGTACTTAGTGGCATGGTAATGTGCAACTCATGTGATAATAGAACTCCAATTGGTACTTGGGAGTAGAGTTAATGTGCATATAACTCTAACTCCATTTGGAAGTTAGGAGTCGAGCTTAACAACCACAAATTAATTGGTTGTTATAATAGAATAACTTTTAGAAACAATTAATTGACAAGTTCTTAGAAAAACATTATCAATGTGTTAAATATATTCCTATTGGTGTATTTTGAATATATTAATCTTATTAAAATGGTTGTTTCTATTTATACTGCATAATAGATGAAATGCATGGGTAAAAATAAATTGTATAGAGTGAGAATTTCGGCATGCAAGTAATACGAGTACTACATGGAGAGGGGTATTGAGACAATATTTTTGTAAATTGTCTCAACTTAAGACAAAACTAAAATTGTGTATTGTCTTAAATATTGTCTTTAACCCGGTGTCTTAAACTATTGTTTTTAATTTAAGACAATTAACTATTGTCTTTAACCCGGTGTCTCAAACTATTGTCTTTAATTTAAGACAATTTATTGTCTTAAATTAAAGACAATAGTTTAAGACACCGGGTTAAAGACAATATTTAAGACAATACACAATTTTAGTTGTCTTAAGTTGAGACAATTTACAAAAATATTGTCTCAATACCCTTCAATGTAGTAGTTATAGAATGTAAATATTTATGATAGGGTACGGTGAAATCGACCCACCAACCTTTTGCATTATATAATGTTATTGCTCTACCATTGAGCTACCCTACAACTTCATATAATCAATTTAATATTTGTATTTTTTTAGAGATTTTTTAAGTAATAATCACAAAAAGCCTAAAATACTTATTGTATTTCACTCATTCATTTATTAAAGAGAAAAGAAGTAAAATCTGTTGCTCAATTGTGCCAAATGATAAACACCCTCTAATTCTTCCCATTGATGCTATATATATGATTCAATGTCTAATTTATGATGAGTCTCCCAAACCCTCTTGTGGTCACATGAGCTTCCACTCAATGTAGAGCTCATAATCATATCTTAGTAACCCTTATATGAAAAGACTCAATGGAAACATCAAGAAGCTAGGTGGTGGCCTACATTTTAAATAGTGTAAGTGCTCTAAGATATGAGGGTTATTCCTTTAACAAGAAGATAGTGAATAAGACTTGGCCTTCAACACATAATCTCTTAAGTCAGCTCCATTCACTGCAAAACTTGGGAGATATCTTTTGTGAGGCACATGTAGCTCCAACTCTCATTTTGTCCAACACATTCATTCATCATTAATTAGTAGTAGCTACAAAAAGGTTTAGGATTCATGTAGCAGCAGCACCATGTTCAAAAATTAGTGTTGATCCTCCACACTCAATAAATATCAAGTTTTCAAGACAGCAATGGCAGGCAAATCGAGTCGAATGTAGCTCTCAAATTATCACACAACAAGCATGGCTCGGTATTTTAAATTTATGGAGCAAAGAGTTATTTTCCAACTAAAAACAAACACATATTCTAAAATACAAACACATATTCATATAATTATGATTTAATTTTTTCCAATTATATTTCTTTCCATAATCATGCAAAATATGTAATGTAAACTCACTGTTACAGAAACTCGTACACCACCAGCAATATATCTATAATTTTCCCAAAAAAATTCAAGAGAATTTTCCCAAAAAAATTCAAGGTAACTGAACTCTGGAATAGGAGTTCGGATAGACATAAAACTCACATAGTTTCTGTCAGTTTCGTCTAGATTGCCTCCAACTGTGGATGCATAATTTACTCCACGCATAACTCTGGGCTCTCTCGTGGATGGATTTAAGTAAGGAGGTACTAAAGGCAGGTCCAAAAGCTCCCATGAATCTATAAGTATATCGATTTCCCACTATATTGTTGAAATGTTTGAGGCGTTTGTTGTTAACGTGGGGAAATCCTTTGTTCTACAAGGAAATTATCATCATGTTTATCAAAATATCTTAAGGGAAAGGATGATTGGTAAGAATATTCATAAGAATGGTTGTACATATGATTAAAATCAGTGAAATAAAAGGATTATTGATAATAATGTTGATAGAGTTGCTTCAAGGAGAGCTCCAGAAAAGCACTTGGTAGGGTTTTGGCCTATAATTGCATTGATTCCCATAACAACTTCAAAAGAGTTGTAATATATTCTGTAATATTGTATATATTCTTGTTCATTAAAGGGTAGTTTGTTGCTTTATAGATACATTTTAATTTGAGGATCAAAGATCCAAAGTTTTTGAGAGAGAAAAAAATCTATGAAGATTTTATTGAGATTGTGGATTTATATTCAAGACTTCTAAAAGTCCCACCAATGGTGGCATATTGCTTGGATACCATCTTAAAGCTTAGAGTACAAGCTAGAAATCAATGGAAAGACTTGTTGCTATGGGGCTCCTCTACAACTGAGTTCATTTCATGAGGGGCAACGTGTTTGGAGAATGGATTGATATTCCAAAGTGCTAGAACTCAGAGCATGACTCACAAGGTATGCACAACAACTGAACCTTCTGCCACACCTACATTTTTGGCTCATGGATCTGCACTGTCATCTGTTGAATCTTTCCATAGCGGTAGTCCCCATTTGTATTATTATTCTAGTGTCAATGCAAACTCTCCAATCTTTCAATCCTCTTCTACTTTTCCCCTACAGAAAACCTCTAGTATAGTTGATGGAGAAAGTTATAATTATCACCATTTATGGGAAAATTGGGCGATGTTGCATTAGGAGGAGGAAATTGTAGGATGTGATAGAGATATTGCACAACCATTACAAATAATGGATGAGGATATATCTACCCACCTCTGTGGGTAGATGAAATGATAAATCAACTCAAGAAAAAATATCCTAACCTACTAGTCTATGAGATTCTTAAATACTTGCATAAAAGTATTTACTGTTGTAGTAACCCTCATATAAACTTTGCAGATGAATCCAAAATTCTCTCCCTCACACAGTTCAATGTTCTTCCAAACCAGAACATACAAATAATTGACAAAAACAATGGATCAATAACTCAATCAAAAGATGGAGATTCATTCAAGAACAACTTTGAGAATACCTATAAGGAGAGGGAATATTCAACAGAAGAACAGAGAATGAATCAGACTTCATCATTGCTAACGCATTATCAATTTACCTAAATGCAAGAGACTCTGGTAAGAAGGGATGCTCAGAGGTTCAATGAATCAGAAGTAGAAGGGAAGGAAGACTCAGAAACATTAAGGAATATTGATAGTCCAGGAACAACTTCTTCTTTTTCTGAAGAAGAAGGATTGCATCTTCTAGCTCTTTTTCTACAGTGTGCAGAGGTTGTTTCAGAAGACAATTACGAAGAGGCAAATAGTATCCTTCCACAGATTTATGAGCTGTACAGAAACAATATATTGGCAATCAAATCCTTTGAAACTGTAACTATAACACTTACCAGAAACAGATATAATGTATGCTAAGCGATTTAGAGATTCCATAGCGAAACTATACGTATAAACATATTATCAAAGTTTTATGGAGGAAGAAATGGATTTTGAAGTTTAATTATATTGGGATTCAAAATTAAAATGGGTAGAATTGCAATATATAGATTGATCCATTTAATTCAAATTTATATATCAAATTCCACTCATATTTCATCTTTTTATAAAAAGAATTGAGTCATGTTTACTTTATTTTTTTCTTAAAATTTGACATTTGTTAATCAATTAAGTTATAATTAATTAACAATAAAATTTTAATCATAATATTTTGGTTTATAGATGCATCTAGCCACTTAATTTTGTGGAGATGGTTGTTTCTCAAACAAAAACTAAACATTAAATTAATTACTAGATCCTTATAATTATCCATTTATTGTTGAAAATAAACATTATCCTAATTAATATAAACATAAAACAAATACTTTTTAATTAAAAAAATATATATAAAATATAAAACTTTACTAAATTAAAAATTTATAAATAACTAAATAATGAATTTTTAACTTATTTAAATCTAATCAAAATGCATTTTAAACATAATAAAATATAACAACCATAAAATGAAAATCCATACTATTAAATAATATTTAAACATCTATAACCTAAACTACTAAATAAGATCCCCACAAAATACACATCTTTATGAAAAGTCTAATATTTGAAAAAAAATATCTAACAGCCCACAAGCCAGATATACCAATAACTTTAGCCTACCCTTAAGCCTTGTCACAACAGGCTAATGAGTAACACTACCCAACTGGTTTTAAACCTATAAAGTCTGGGAGAATAACACGTGTTCTTAACTATTAGACTCACTGTAACGCATCTATGTTATCTATAAATATATATATATAATACATGAAAAAAAAACATATAATATAATACATCAAAAAGACATTTCTAAAGGCACGGAGAGAATTATTGAAATCATTAAACACCTATCCTCATTGAATATTCTTCTCTTGCTGGACGACGCATTGTTCCACTTCCACTTCGATGCACTGTTCCTCTCTTGCTGGGTCCATGCACTGTTCCGCTTCCGGTTTGATCCTCTGTTTCTGTTTCAATCCCAGATTTTCCATCAGTGCCTGGGATTTCCCTCCTATGCAAATTGCTGTGAGCAATTTCTCTTCGTCCATATCTTGTGCCCATTTTCTGCAACCGTCCTGCAATGCGGTACCCACTTTCTGTATGCAAGCAATAATAAGTTCCCGCAATGGGCTTTCTAATTCATTCTTCAGTTCTGTAAAATTACCTGATGTGAAATCGATACCCATACATACTTTGTATACTGCGATTGCTGCAGCAATATTCTCCCAGTCCAGTGCAGTGCGATTAAAATCGGTTTTCAACTCCGCCTTTTTTCTTTCTGCAAGCTGCATGATATCTTTCTGTGCTTTATTAATTTGACAACTGCCATGGCGATCATCCTCGTGTAGATTGTTTCTACCATGGGTATCATCCTTTGGAGCCTCTTGAACTCGTTCCAGTACTGTGTTGAATTCTATATCTGCTGCTTTACTCAGCAAACTATCGCTGTTTGGGTCCAACTTGTCAACTAAATCCATCAGCTGCCATGCCTCAAAGTATGCTTTTAAAGAAATTAGCCCTAACTTGGGACAGAGCAAGAGGATTATATTGATTAATGAGACTGCTGTCAACTTCCATGACCATGTCTCTTCGCTCATGTACAAAAATAAATTTTCCTTCTCTAACGTCTCTGAATCAATTTCGGGAAAAAATTTCAAACCTTTTGCTTTCAAAGGCCCACGTACACCCACACGTAATGGCGGCAACGACGTGTCACGTGTCGATTTATCTTTGAGAAATTTGATCAAATACTTGCAATCTGCTTTGCGACCGTCATCCCAAAGTTTGCTTGCTCGCTCGAGGGCCTTTCGATTCGTTGCTAACACGGCATCCGAAGGCCCCCCAAGAATTTCCTTCCAAAGATAGTTCACGTCGGGTAAGGTTTGTCCGGAGTTTTCAATGTTTTGATTCTGCTGCTTTGCTAATACGAATGAAATTTCAATGTTTTGATTCTCCTGCTTTGGTAATACCAATGAAACTATTTTGCGGATAAACCAATTATAGAGCGTAACCTCTATGACAAACAGAGATACTTTGCTGAAGAAGACCACTGTCAACTGCAGGAAGAGGAAGAATTTGAGGAGTAACCTCTTGCTCATTCTTGTCACGCCGGTATTGTCTAATACGTCTCCTGTATGCTTTAGTTGCCTCTTGGATTCTTTCTCTTCCACGTACTTTGTCCAATAGTCCTCAATCCGAAAACGGCCTTTTGCTTCTTCGTCTTTTAGTTCTTTTTGAATCTTCACTGTCCAAAGATCCTCTACCAAAAACTGCTTAAACCAAACTGACCAGCTCTTTTTGTTCCATCTTTCATAATAACATATAGAGGTAAGCGATCTCCAACCTATGACTGCCCATCCTATAAGGATGAATACAACTTCAAAGATAGTGATAATGAGCTTTAACCAGGATTCTGCACCAGCAGGAATTGTTGTCTTTGGACCCCGGACAAACCATCCAATCGTTGAACTTAGAATGCAAATTGTGACTACTAGTGTAGCTGATGAGGCTAGCGCTGATTTGGCTATGATGGACTGAGGATCACATACACATACCACAAGCCACGATTTCAGTACGTGATATCTTATTCCCTTCCAGCCGTCGTCCTCGCTGCCATTCTCTGGCGCTGCAAGAATGAAGGGAATTCTTTGAGCAGTGATATTCCGGATGCTTTGACTAGCTCTAGTAGTGCAGATGAGAAGGAGAGTGAGCCATAAGAGTGATACTGATATTAACACATTCGATACCATAAAAGAAACCCACGAAATCCCGTTAGTCGATGAAAGCAGGCTATTCCTATTCCTCTTCGGGGAATAAGCAAAACGGTGATATAAGATTAGCAAATCAGAGAAAATGTCGATGAAGACACTCAATCCAAGCGCTGCAATTTTGGTCCATTTCTTTTCACCTGAGCTGACACGGGCCAATCCCGGAAGGAAAAGGGCTACCAACACACATAACATTACTCTAGTAGTATGTATCATAATGAAGTTATCCTTACCTACCTCGCCATCTTCCAATGTTTTTGCACAGCGCAAATTCTGACCAAGTAAAGCCTGATCACTCTGCTGTTCCACGAAGACCATGATCTGAATCGTGATAACATTGAGAACAAGAGCACGTCCGGGCACCCAATGAACTCCATTGTTGTATGCTTCTCGTATGTCCAATCCCACGAAGATAATGAATCCAAACGTTCCCAAAAGAAATCCCAATAACCGCGCAAACTCACCTACTGCAATTGCCATCACTCAGTCGAATAACAGGACGATAGAACACGAACGGCTTGGGAGATAATTTGGTCGACGCCCAGAGACATTTTAAAGAAACAGTCTACCGACTCCCGATGACCGAATAAATTTCTAAGGGAATAATTTCTTCCAAAATTCCGATAAAAGCAGAGGAAATTACGTTAGGAATATACATAACACAGAATAAATACCGTGAGTATTAATTCGAACACAGAATAAATACCGAATAAAAACCTTTAGCCACTATCCGGATTCTTCTTTCCACTCGCTCGGAGAACACAGAATAAATACCGAATAAATACAGAATAAAAACCTTTAGACACTATCCGAATTCTTCTTTCCACTCGTTGCTAGTAGAACACACCGAATAAATACCGATGGACAGTACTCGGGGTACGCAAGAACCTTTTAGTAACGTAATAAAAAATGCCCATTGTAAAATATATTTATTTTCAAAACATATATAACATGTTCGATGTATTAATTACAATATATTTATTTTCAAAACATATATAACATGTTTGATGTATAAAATTATATTTATTTTCGAAACATATATAACATGCTCGATGTATTAAATGAAAGTAGCAGCAAAGTTACTTATATTTGTTTTAAAAAATGGTTTAATTTAATAATTTAACAAGTGAAATAGCAGCAAGGCTGCTTATACCTGCCTCTTAGAAGAGATTGAAAATATATAGAAATAATATAATTTTGCTATAAAAATATATGATAAAACAAATATAATTACAATTTAAAAGAAATTAAAACAAAAATGAATTAAAAAATGTCCATTTAAATACGATATAGGTTATTGCAATGTAGCATAAAACAAGCATATTCAAGCTTCCTTACATACTTCTAGTAATATTCTTGCTTTATGTTATAAAAATATGCAAGTTTCTTTATAGACTAGCATAAATAGGAAATGAGAAATAATACCTTATAAAACTATAAATTAATATCATTGTTGTGAGAATAGTTTATTTATATTTTATTATAAATTTATAATGTTATAAATTTGTAGGTGGTGTGAATCCTAAGTATATTTTACCATTTATAATACTCCAATTTGTGAAAATGACGACTAGTAAGCATGAATTCTAATTCTAATATCTTTTTCCTTACAAAAAAACTCCAATATAATGGTCTCCTTGCAAAATTCAAGAAATGCTTCCATAGAATGCTTCTCACAACTATAGCATGCTTGCATTTAGTTATTAGTAATATTCTATTTCTTTATTATTTTATACATCTAATGTTACTTTTCCTAGATTTATGGGCTTATTAATGTCAATTTATTCATGTGTTTTTTAATTATTTTGGATTATATATTTATTAATGTGTAATCTGTTATACCATTTAAAATGTTAACCTATTATTATTTTCTTCAAACTATTCGCAAGGGACTAAGCAATCACGTTTTTACTTAAGACTTCATAGTAAGCCTCTTTGTTACATCTAGTGTTATTTTTCCTATATTCAACCTATTACTATTTTCTTCAAACTTCTCTTAAGAGGCAGGTACTTAGCAACTATGTTGCTATTTTATTTTACATTCAATTATTTTAATAATGATAATGATTTTTTTTGTAACTTACTAAAATTAGTTTTATTTTAATAATAATAATGATTTTTTTGGAACCTACTAAAATTAGTTTTAGATTATTAGACTTTTAAAAAAAAATATGGATTTAATTCACTTTAACAATTTAAATATAAGTTAAATTATGGTAGAACAAAGTGTTAACCCAAATCTCCTTTACCAAATTGTTGGTTTTTATTTTATATGTTTACTATTTTATTTCAAATACTAATGAAAATATCAAATTAAAAATTTATTAATCAGTTGTAAATTATAGTTTTTGAAATTTTAAATATAATATTTTAAATTATATTGTATTTCATTTTTTTTTTTAATTTTAATTATGATATAGATATAAATTAACTAATATTTTTTTAAAACTTAATTACAATATGAATATGAATTTATTTTGAATATATTTTTGTTGTTATTAAATGAATAAATATATTAAATATTAATTTACAAATTATTAAAAAAATATCATTAAATGAACATTTTTTTATTATTATTTTATTAGTGATTATAAATTTAATTTAATTTAGAAAGTATTAAACAAATAAATTAAAGTATACATATTACTTTGAGAAAAAAAATTAAATAAAAATTATGAAGTTATTTTAATATAAGTATTTAAAAAAAAAAAAATCATGAAATTAAATTGAAAATATTTCTTGCAATTTGTTATTATTTAAATAAGTTATTTAGAGAATTAATTTAGTTATTACAAGCTGTCTTAGCTTATTATTATTTCTTTCAAACTTTTCTTAAGAGGCAGGTACTAAGCAACTTTGTTGCTAATTTTACTTGTTTTAAATAAGTAATTATATTTTGAATTGTTAATAAATGACTTATCCTTGGAAGCTAATTTTGTTACAATGAATAGCGGAGTTAGGTTCAAGGTATTTCTATTGCTTTTTGAAGAAATTCGAGAAATTAGTTATGGAGTTTAAGGAAGACAACAAATAACTAGGTGGAGGGATATGTTATTTTTTTAGAGAATTGGTAGGATTTCCATAAATTAATCTTTATGAGGATTTAAGCTAAAAAAAATAAGAGATTTAGAATATTATGATTTACATAAAGCTAGGGTAATAGAGCTTATCAAAGGTTTCTCTTTGCAACTTCAAATCAATTTTTCAATGGGTTCTTTTCTAGTGGGGCAAAAGGAAGAGGAAACAATATATTAGATTCAATAAAATGT
>LPNX010071300.1:753711-793846 GCA_001517045.1 Pseudotsuga menziesii | reverse complement strand
CCACTGAAATCAACTGAATACTTGAGGGAGGGCTTCGGCTATTTTCCTGTATCTTCGCAAGGAGCTGAGGACATTGTTCAATGACGTGATCTACTGCGCGGCAATACCAACATGTCGTAGTGGGGTTTCGACAGTCGCGATCCAAATGACCGGCTTGATTACAATTGTAACACACGACCTGGCCTCTACCTCGACCGGTCATTCCGCCACGACTACGGCCACCAAAAGTACCTCTACCGGGGTTTCCACCTCGGTATCCATAACCATCATTGTTTTGGTTTTCATGATGGACTCGGTAAGCATCAGAGGTGCGCTCTCGCATAAGGTCATAGCTGCGACATTCTTCTTCATTATGGCCAACAGACTTACAAAACTGGCAGTAGGGATTTTTGGGAACTGGGACATATCTCTGGAGAAGAGGGCAGTGCTCAGGGCGATGCTGGCCAGGGGTGCAGCAAATCTCACAATAAATTACACCGGCATTGACTTGGGTGGGCGCGCCCGCGGTAAGATAAGTTCTGACCATGGGGCACTGGTCCCTATCGTGACCCTCGGAGCGACATTGCGTACAACAGACCTCCTCTCGACTGGTTTTAGCTTTCTTCATATCACGAAGTTCCAGGGCCATTGCTGCCAATTGTGCTTGGATTTGAGCCAGACCAGAATTGTCTCCGACGGGAGCGGTTTCTAGCTTCATGGCGATTTCCAGCGCCTCTTGCTGGTCAGCAACCTTCTGTTGCATGAGCGGCGTTCTGATATGCGGCAGTAACGCAGCAATAAACCATTCCTTGTGCTGCGCAGGACTAATAGTAAAGCTTACTTGGTCTAATAAGACTTTGAATCTCTGGTCGAAGTCCCACACGGATTCTCCGTGCCGTTGTTGAATCTCTTTGAGTTCGGTGATGCTCTGTGATTCTGATTTCGGTTTCTTAAATTCCTTAATGAGGGCGGCTTTGATTTCATCCAAACTGGGGTTCTTGTTGCTAGAAAATTTCATAAACCACGTCACAGCCCTGTCGCGAAAGGAAGTAATAAGCTGCGCAGTTCTCATATCCAGGTCGGTAATGCTTTTCGCGTTCCAGACGGCCTCACACAAAAACCAAAACTGTTCTGGGTCTTCTGATCCCATGCCTTTGAAAATGGGCAGCTTAATATCGTCAGCTAGGTGGGCCATGTTGGGTTTGGGAGGTTGAGGAGGAGGGTAGGGCGTGGGTGTGGGGGGGTTTACGGGGTTAGGTTGACCTCTGGACGGTATTCGTGGACTTGGTTGCCGGACACACTGCGGCCGAACTTTAGGGTTAACAAAGCGACGCTGGGGTGTAACAGGAGGGTTTCCTTCGAGGTCGGATTGTGAAGGGCTGTCCAGGGGAGGTACGGTGGTCTGTCCTAAAGAGTAGGATTCAAAAGTGCGTTTGTACCGTTGCTCGCTTTGGGGCAATCCCGTTTGTGCGTCGAAGGTATTTTCTCTTGCAAACATATGTTAGTACTAGCAGTCTGACTCAAATAATAAGATTCCCTTTTCAACCAATAGTATTTTAATCTTTAAGCTTAAGGAATTTAAAAACTTACCACGGGGCCCTTTAAAGAACTGCCGTTCAGCTTCACTGAAAGAAGTGCTTGTATCAATGGCAAATTCTGTCACAAAGGACTCCAACGTTCGCGTCGTCCAGAAGTTGACAGCGCGAGATACCTCGTTATTCACGTTTTTCACCAGGTTGACCCTTGCGGGGGTCCACGCAGGGACCCGTTGAGTTTGAAAATTCGTCCTTCTTTCATTGTAAAAAGTCACGTGCGCTTCGACACAGGTTCGTATTTTCTTTCTGCGCGAATTGCAAACAGGTCTCAACGAACCAATCACTGATGTCCTGCACTGAGGGCCTCCAGAACATAGCCCCCTGTGGTACAAGGTAAACCCCTCGTGAGCAGGTACTGAGTTCAGCCGGCAACGGAACCAATTTGTTGGCACTTGGGCAGACCCGAGTTAACGCTTTATACTTCGCACCAACAAAAGACCCACTGTGTTGGCCCTTTCGGCAACAACCTGCGCGCAGGTTGTAGTCTCACCCGAAACAGCAATGGGGTGCTGCAGAATCAGATTTCTGCATGCAAAGAGGGGAATTACTGTACCTTAGCCTTTCTAAACAATTATTATTCAACTTCCTGTTCACTTATCATTCATTCACATATAACTTCAGAGCATAAAATACAAACCAAACTTGCATAACCCACTACCGGGAATTCACTGCGAAGCTTAGTATTAGCAGAGATCTTATATTATCAGATATAATCAGTTAGATGCATGAAAATAACAGAAACGGAAACAACACAACAAAACCACAACACCACATATAACGTGGTTCACCCCCAGTGTAGGGGCTACGTCCACAAACTGCGTTTTATTCCTCTTTCCTCAAAACCACAGTTTATCTGCACACCCAGCTGCAGATTCCTTCCTTTCTTAATAGCCGCGCACACAGCAGCAGGCTTCTGCGCACACAGCTGCAGATCTTTCTTTCCTCCTTACAAAAACCCTCTGCGCACACAGCTGCAGAGGTCGTCCACGCACACAGCTGGGACTTGTCCTTTTCTTACAAAAACCAATCTTACTTGCCTTATCTTTCCTTACATCAAAAAGACTAACCTCTCTATTTTACATAAGCGCTTATTTATACTGCGCGGCTTTACAAAACCCTGGTCTTAAACCATGGGCACCCACAAAACCCTAAACCCTGGATTTAAACCATGGGCTTATTACAAAAAGAGAGGGTTTTGACTTACCCCGACACCCCTAAGACTATTTTGACCCATAGCTCCACTTACAAATTTCCTAACTAACCGCGGAGTTACCCCATATGGATTATGCGCCCCAACACTGGGGGCCATTCTAACGAGGGTATAGGATTCAGTTCCTACCAGGTATTATGTGAGTGCACAAATCTCTCATCATTGTGGTAGGAGGGGCTCCGGCCTGGGTGAGAGTCGTTCATCATTGTGGTTGGATGTGTTCCAGCCTGGGTGAATGTGTAAAATATTTCATCATTGTGGTAGGAGGGGCTCTGGCCTGGGTGAAAGTCGTTCATCATTGTGGTAGGATGTGTTCTGGCCTGGGTGAATGTGCCATTCTGACGAGTAGGTCAAATATAAGTGCAGAGCCATTTCACAGATGTTAGTGATGTGATGTCCTATCATGCTGGTGAATGTGAGTGCTGGGCCTTTCTGATGGGATTGTAGTTTACTACATGATCAGATGTGAGTGTTGGGCGTGCCTTTTTGACAAGAAAGTCAGATGTAAGTGCTGGGTGAAGACCTACCTATGAGCTAGGCCTACAACCAGCATGAAAAAGGGTTGGCTCTGTAGAACTTCCTATGACAAGATAGTACACACATGATGATGACCAGAGGAGATCCAGATCGAGCTATGATTCAAATCCAGTTATGATGACTCCGAGAGATCTAGATCGAGTGATGATCTAGATCCAGCAGTGATGATCTAGATCGAGTGATGATCCAGATCCAGTCCAGTGATGATGATCTAGATCCAGTGATGATCCATATCCAGTGATGATGTTCTATGAGATCCAGATCAAGTGATGATCCAGATCCAGTGATGATGTTCTATGAGATCCAAATCGAGTGATGATCCAGATCCAGTGATGATGTTCTATGAGATCTAGATCGAGTGATGATCCAGATCCAGCAGAGATGATCCAGATCAAGATGACTTGAAGATGAATATGACTTGAATACAAAGATGATCCAGTTGATGCAGAGAAGAAGACCAGTGCTGAAAATCATGTCGAAAGAATACCTTCCTAGTTAAGAGGGAGTGTTGATGTATATGTAACTTCGGAATGTATTCTTCTATGTATCTTATGTATTGTAACCCGATGTTTATTCCAGGATATTTCTATTATGTATTTGAGTCATGTGATCATGCCTCAATGCTCTGATAGGGAAGATTAATAATGTAAATAAGTCATATCAAGTCATTAGGTAAGTCCCCACAGTTTCGAGGCACTTGAGTTATTATACACTAATTAAGGTGTAGGCTCGAGTAGTAATTGTTAGGTTGAGCCTACGTGTGAACATGCAATTCAAGTGAACGGATGAATATAAATAGAGAGTGAGAGTTTCTCTATTTATCACTTGTGAAATACATCACTTGCTCTCTTAAGTGTGGCGCACTAGTGGAGAAGTAAATACTGGGACTAGATAGAAGAAGAAGACTACTGCTGTTGGGAGTGCATCTTACTGTTTTGGGGTTTTACATCTTGTGGTGATACTATCTTAGAGGAAGTTGTGGGTTTTTCTCCATTTATGGTTTCCCCGATCAAAACTCTTTGTGTCTCTTGTCTCTTGTGATGTGCTTATGTTATTGCTGTGCTTGTTATTCTCTCAGTGAAAACATCCTAACATAATGCTAGCTTAAATGTTGAAAAAACTAACACAAGTAGCGCCACTAATAGGAAGAGTGCTTCATGTTTCTTCTTTAGTTTGGGATCTGGCATGATCTCCTAGTTTAGTAGGAAGAAGTCCTACATGACATTGAGTACAACCAAGGCAGAGTATGTTGTTGCTTTCTCGCTTAGTTGTAATGAAGTGTGGCTGCGGAAGCTAATGTCTGATTTGTTTGATCTCTAGTTGGATGTGACTTGTATCTTCTGTGAAAATCGAAGTTGTGTGAAGCTATCAGAGAAACCCGCGTTCAATGACAAGTTGAAGAACATAGATTTCAAGTTCAACTATATCATGGATATGGTGCAAAGAGGACCAGTGAATATCCAGTATGTGGAAACGGACAAGAAAATAGTCGATGTGTTGACCAAGCCTCTATTGAATGAAGTTTGAATACTTTAGAGAAAGACTTGGTGTGATCCAGAACGATACCCCTTGAAAAATGGAGTGAGGATTTCTAGCATAGATGGAGAGAGAAGTTATTTGAGCATAAAATCTTGGTGAAGATTGTAGGTTGCTCATATGTAATCAGTCCTGTAGGTTATCCTTGGATATAATAAGTCTTAGCAAAGCTCACAGGTTATCCTTGGACGTAATCAGTCATGATATGTTTCTATGCTAGAAATAGCAAGAGACCATAGAACGCAGATGCATGATATCTCACATGGGAAATGATATAGGTTGTCAGAGCAAAAATACCTTGGTGTAAGAGGTTGCTCGTACATAACCAGTCATGTAGGTTTTCTGAGGGTATATATGAGTCCTGGGGTGATACAGAGGTTACTCAAACGTAATCATTACTTAGATAAGTTATATGAATGTAAATATGATCCCTAGCATGGTACGCAGGTTATTCAAATGTAATAAGTCCTGAGACAGGTTATCTGAATGAAAATACAAGTCCTGGTGTGGTACACAAGTTATTCATATGTAATAAGTCTTATGGGTTGTTTAGGTGTAAATAGGAGTGCTATAGTGGTACGTAGTATACTCAGATTTAATAAGCCCCAAATTTTGTCTAAACATAAAAGACCTTGGACACAGGTTGTTAATATGTAATAAGTCCTTGAGGTTGACCTGGAACGTAAAATCCATGGTGTAGCAGGTTTTTTTGTCGTAATCAGTACTTACATATGTGTGTGTGTTTGTGTGTGTGTGTGTGTTTGTGTTTGTGTTCCCATGTTAGAGATGATAAGGTCACAAGGAAATCGATGTACATCTAGGAATTTCTCCTATTATGGTAGAATGTAGGTTGATAGTGGAGAGACATAATGCACTTGGTGTGCTCCTAGGAGATTCTTGCATAGTGGAATTAGTTGTAGGTTGTCTTGATGACATGAAATATCCTAGAATAATCCTATAGTGATAGAACACATAGTGATAGAACATGAAATTTATCTATTTACTTCCATTAACTTATAATTACACCAATAATTCCCAACTTTAACTCCTTTACAGTAAGTTTTCATTGCTAAACCAAGGGATCTAGTCTTAGATATACCCCTCAACTTCGATATTCTACCAGAGGCTTTTCCCTTTCCTCTATCTACTAGTAAACCTCTTACTATCAATGCTTCATGGTTTGAGCCTTCCATGTTATTTCCTCTCATCCCTTATGACAATAGAGATGAAAACACATGATTGATCTTCAATGTTAATAGTGGTACTATTTATTCGAATATCCATGAGTAGTTTATCCCAGTAATGTGACAAAAAGCACAATGACTGATGCTCTTTTCCTCCTTGGAAAATTCAATATCTATTAACAACAACTTATTCATGGTAGTGTTGAATTCATTTAGGTTCCTTGTTACCAAGTCACTTTCACCCATCCTCAAAACACACAACCTCTTTTGAAGAAACAACTTGTTAACCAGATATTTTGATAGGTACAAGTTCCCCAACTTTTCCCATAAATTTTTTGTTGTGTCTTCTCTAGAGACATTCAACAATATATAGTATCCTAAATAAAGTCAGCTTGTACTCCTTTCCTTTATGTCAATATTTTTCCAGTATTCCTTTGACACACCCACAGATGTCATTCTTGGATCAACTACAATCCATTATCTTAAATAGAAGGAGATCCTTTATTTTAAGCTTTTGAAGCTTTAAATTGTTCCCATTAAATTTTTCACTTTCTATCCTTGAGTGCTAACAATTCTATCAATGAATCAATATCTTTGAATACCACCACTATAATAGGTATTCACCAGATCCAGAACGAAGCCAAACCCTCAGCAACAAAGGCATCCCTACAACCAAATACAACTCTGATACAAACTATTGGTTCTTAATAGTAATTACAACACATTTACAATTTGATTCATATAGTTAAATACATTAAATCATATAAACAATGGCACACAAAAACATCAATGTGTAACATATAAATTACCCTAGAAACCCCTCTCATGGGGAAAACCAATAAACTAGTGAGATTTGAACTCATCTATAAATAAACCCTCATAAACATGTGTTTACAATAATGACTTGCTAGACTACAAAGCACACTTCAATACATGATCATGCTACACACTATACCCCTCACAATATATGCTTACATTTTTCTATATCATCCATGGACATTACATGTTATTTATAGGTGCAATCTAGCCAATTTATCATTAATGTAAATCCATAACTTCCTAATCACATTTCGTTATTTTGTTGGAGTCAACTTGACTAGGTCCACTTTGTTTTGTTACTTGTTGATCCTTTTTTTTTGTTCTATTGAATTCCCTTAAACCATGGTTTTTTCCTTTAACCAAACAACTTATATTGATTAGACAACAAACAAGACTTCCATCATCTATGAACTTCGACAATAGTATATTTATACCAGTCGACTATCAAATTTTCTACTTTATTCACATGCAAATAATATAGCATTGCCAACAATACTCTCCTCAAAGGGGCATGAAAGGGGTTCACATATATGTTAGGAGAAGAGAAGAGAGGGATCTATAGTTCTAGTGAGCATTGGGGGGGGGGATTGCTCGAAACAATAGGCACAATAGCAATTTTTTCAATTTTTTTGTTTTTTCTTGTTTTGTTGTTGTTTTCTATAAATATATTAATATTGTTGAGGTTATTTACCAATGACTAAAACATTGATTCTAGGAACTTTTGCATAGGTTATTATATGGGTAGTTGCACAAAGTTTGTGTAGAAATAGTTAAATATTTGCAACACAAATTTTTGTGGCTAGTTAGTTTGACTATGCATAATCATGTGAGATAGTACTTGAACAAGTTGTACACTTGTTTTAATAATTACTAGGTAGAAGTATATAATTTTTTTTGAAGAATTTAAGATTTTATAGTAGGATTTGTATAGAACAAACAAAAACAAACTTGAAATTCTATAAGCTAATGAAATCTAAAATTCCCAACATCACACAAACAAAAACACACACACACACACGCACACGCACACGCACATGCACACCCACACACACACACACACACACACACACACACATTATTGTGTATTAAGGTTGTTAGTTTATTCAATTTATAGTGTTAAGGGGTGATTTAAACAATAATAATAGTCATTAGGGGTTACAATGTATTAACCAGTTTAGGTTGTTCAAGGTCATAATGTGGTATTGGCTAATTGTATCAACACTTGAAGGGTTCATGATCATGTTATATTAAGAGGATTGATGTTTTTAGGACCATGTAATGCTAGAGGGTGACTATGTCAAAGGAAATTAGGGTAAAGGGTTAGATCATATTGAGGGAGTTAGTGCATTTAGGGTAATAGAGTGTTAGATGTGGTTACCTCAAGAGTCATAACATATTAATGATCTTAGAGAATTTGAGGTCATTTATTATTAAAGAGTGACTACATTAATTGTCAATGGAGTGAAAGATGACAATATTAAGTGAGTTAAAGTTTGTCAGGTCATAGTGTTACAATTTATAACTGTGTCAAAGTTTATGGGGGTGAAAGCTGATAGTGTATTAATATGGAGAGTGTGTTTATGTTCAATATAGAAAATCATGAGGTGATTACATCAACAATAATAGGTTTTAATACCACTCATAGTGTATTAGGGGGTTAGAATGTCCTCTAACTATGGTTGGCACTAGTTAACATTCATTGAACAATGAATAATATATTGAGTTTTGTTTACTATGTTTTAATATAGTTAACTTTGAATGATTATTGTGGACAAGTGTTTACTATATTTTATTATTATTGACTATGATTGACTATGGTTGACTATGTTTTACTATGTTTGATTATGATTAGTGATCTTTGATTATAATTTACTATGGTTGACTATGAATGACACTAGTTAACTATTGTTGATTATATTTTTATTTATTGACTACAATTTACCATGTGGCAAAAGTACAAAAGCAGGAAAAAGAAATCTATCATAAAAAATATGGCAACTCTAAAAAGCACAGAAAAGCAAGGCAGTTTAAAAGAAAGAAAATGCAAAAAAGGTAGTCACTCATAAAGCAAACAACTTTTGGTCAAGGAGGGCATAGTTTTCAATTTGGTTAAAGGATGTGTTACACCAAAATATTTTCATGTTGAGCCATGTGTTAAACCTATGCCTCAATCCCTAAGGTTCCTTTGGCTTAATGCAATTGAATAGGAGGTTCTCTCCTTGCCTTTTTTTCCCTCTAAAAAGGAAGGCGCTTTTCCCCTTCATGAAAAGTGCACTGGTGGCACTCTTTCTCTTAAGAAAAGGTGTGTTGGTGCTCTTTCCTTTCATGCTAGGCATTCTAGTGGCACTCTTTCCCCTTATGAAAGGTGCTTCAGTGCTCTATCTCCTACTCCAATGTGTGTTCATGTTGTTTTGAGGGAAAAAAATGAAGCTTCGAGGCCCTTCTCGAATGTGGATGAGGTGGAGGAATTTCCCCACATTCTAGGTGAGGTGGAATTCGGTTCCTAACCTATGGGGAAGATCCCTTAGACCCCTCCTCCTAATCCTCAACCTAATCTATCCCTTTAGCCTTATAAATTGAACCCTCTCTCCATTGTGAAGGGAGGAAGGACTATGGTACTCTTATGCTGGTGGAATTTCTAGGTGATCCCTATCATCCTTTGGGAGGCTTATTATCTTAATTTGGAGACTTGGATTGGACTGTTGGACAGAAGGTTGCAGTGTTAAGGCTAGGTTGTGACACCTATTCTTTATGTAATTCTACGTATCTGCTTGATTACATTAATATAAACTCTTTCCATAAGCATTGTTGTGTTGATGATCTTTAGAGATTTCTTCCTTAACTGTTAGCTTAGATAAATTCATGTTAATACACATGTATTGTTTGCTTGTTTCCACTTGATTTACATGGTTTTGTATCTCGATATATAAAGGCTTTGGAGCTTGAATTAACAAAGACAAAAGAGGATTTGCATATTTTAGGTAAGTGATCTATCTGTTAACTTGCATTTCTATTTTATCTAGGAAAGTAGGATGTATTTTGTACTTGATTTATTCTAGATCCACTTGGACTAGGGAGATTTGTATTGAGTCTGCTTGAGTAGATTTATCCAAAAACAATATGCAAAGAAAGAAAACATTACATAAATCTCAGACTCGTTGATCTCCTCAGTGTTAAGAATTGTAATCTCAACAGACCACTATCAATACTACATTAATTAGTTAGTTGGTTGAGTAGTTGAGTTGGTCACATTACGTAGAATTAGTGGCCCATAGTATTTGATGACCCATGGTATTTACCTATGGTTTTGTTGATATGTATTCATAAAAATACTGTGCTTAATATTGAGAAGGAAATCCATTTTCTCATGCAATCTTTATGCCCATTCTATGTTTTGTCATTTTTTGTTTTTCTTTTAATCTTGTGTAATATTTAACATGGTATTAGATCTTAGGGCCTGATCCGTGTCTGGGTAATCATTTTCACCTAGTGGAAAGCACACACAAGGAGGTTTCCATTGAATCCTGAACACATCGAGGAATCGGGTGTATTATATTTTTATTTTTTTTATCTCTTGGGTAATCCTTTTCACTCAATGGAAAGGACAAGCATAGATCCAATATTATTGGAGGTTTTGATATAGATAGGAAGATCGATTCTTGAATATGGTGCTACCAGAATCACTACCAGAATAATTTGAAGAGGTGAGAAATCTCTTAACACCAAAAGGTTTATATTCCATCATGAAAGAGATTGGAATACATTATGAAGCAATTCATGCATGCCCCGATGACCATGTTATATATTATAATCAGCATGAATTTACAAAATAATGTTTGGAATGTCATATAAGTAGATATCGAACATATCAAGTAAAAAAAACGGTGCCTCACAAGGTTCTTCATTATATTCCCATCATTCCATGTTTTCAACGAATGTTCAAGTGCAATAACATAGTGTAATTTATGGATTACCATGCAAGGAACATATGTCAAGATTATGTTATTTGAATGCCTACATATGGTTCTGCATTTAGAGATATGGAGGAAACATGGCCTCACTTAAAAAAGAACCTCGTAATATTAGGATTTCTTTGGCAGAAGATGGTGTTAATCCATTTGCACAAATAATATTTTTTTACATGGTGTGGCCTATTTTTTTTATTAACAATAGCATTCCTCCATGGTTTTCAATAAAGAGGGAGCACATAATGTTGGCGATGATTATTTTAGGTATATTATGTCTACAATTGTTTTATTTTTAATGTAGTTGTGGCATCTCATTTGTTGTATTTTTTTTCCTAATGTCATATATATATTATTTTACTCTTATGCATGGTTTATATACCTTAATGGTTCTCATAATTATATATTTTATATGTACTTCAAATCAATCTTATAAGTTCCAAGTCAAAGATATGAATGTATATATCGAACCTCTTATAGACGAGCTACTGAAGTTATGGAATGGAATCAGTATGTATGACGTATCTATACCAATATAACAAAATCAATTTCAATTCCATGCAATGGTTGTATGGACAATACACGATGCCCCAGGGTTAACCCATTTTTGTGGTTTGTATTTTTAAGTTCCACTTAATTGCATTTAATTATATGAAGTAGTTAATATAGTTTATCTATAATTATAATTGACATAGATATTTCATATCTATATATTTTAGGTCTTCATACAAAGGGAAAATTTGCATGTCCAGTTTGTGGTCCTAAGATCAAATCTCGTCGCTCAAAAAGATTAAGAAATGAGGTGTTTGATGAGTATAGGCACTTCCTCTCTAAGAATCACAGGTATTGATTTCTGTAATTCATTTATAAACTAATAAATTCATGATGTCTATGATGATAATGAAGGCATTAATGGGCTTCCACGAGGAATGAAAAGTTATCCCATACAATTCAGTAGGTTTCCCTTCTATGAGCACCTATAAATCTCTCATTTGTTTGATACAATGCATATTGGAAAGAATGTGACTGAAACATTATGGTAACTATTGGAGCTAAGGAGTGAGAAAGAAAAAATTGTGAAAGTTTGCAAATACATTCAAGAAGGAAACCATGCAATGAAAGACATCATTCAATTTCATAGCACTAGAGACCAAATTAATATAAACTCAATTCCATGGATTTCTATGGAGCAGCAAAGTAATGTTGTAAAAGAAGTCATGCGGAAAATTAAATTTCCCACTGGATTTTGTGCGAACTTGAAGAATATCAAAACAAAGAAAGGTTATTTTGTGGGGGTCAAAACGCATGATTGGCATGTCTTCATGAAGGTAATTATTATTGTTATGTCCATATAACTATTGTTTTTCTTAATTCCATTGCATAAATTTATTTCTTTTTTTTCTACTCTTTGTTTAAAAAATGATGTGGTTTGTATATTGATACAGTATGTTCTACCTCTCTCTCTCTAAGACTAATTTGAAAATAATGTCAAACAAGTTATATATAATATTGGGAAATTCATGAGGTAACTAGCTATTATTTGCATGTGCTTAGTGTTTCTTTAATTCTTAGTTTAATTTATATTTGGTTTTTGTGCACTAATTCATGTCATGTAATTTAATGTTTTTTTTGTTAAATATCGTTATTGGTTTGCGTCACTTGTAGATGGTTGTCATCTAAAGAAATCCATAAATAAGAGATAAAGTATTGGAGGAGATAAATTTCTCGTCTCATGTGTGAAATGAAAAAGCATCTACCTTCATCTTTTTTCAATGCACGGGAACACTACCTCATACACCAAGTTGAGGAGATTGAATTGTGTGGACCTGTGCACTCAAGGTCCATGTGGATGGTTGAGAGGCACTTGAAATTTATGAAGGGTTTGGTTAGACAACGAGCATGTCCTAAGGGTTCTATGATGGAGGGATATATGGTACACCAAAACATGTTGTATGTTAGTGAATATCTTCCTAATTTAGCATCAAAGCCCAATTTACATCGCATTTGATATCCAAACTCCAATAACAATATTGAATGGGAGTACTTGAAGGGGAAAGGTAGATTGAGGAAGGTGAAAGGTAATTATTAGCTAGTGGATGCTAATTAATATAATACATTTGACTGTTGACTTTTATGTATATATATCATACATATTCTATTTACATATTCAATTTATTGCATCAAGTAAGAGCATATACTTTGTTTAGAAAAATTACATATGTCTTGAATTTTAATGTTTATTGTCATCAATAAGTTGGTTGAGAGTGGGATGCAATTCATTTATACATCGCAAACAATATTGATTGGATGAAGGTATTGATTGAACTATGCAAACAATCGGGTCATGGAGTATCATGGGAAGGTGTGGCTTCATTGGTAAAAGAAGCACATCGCAATGGAGATACAAATCTTACACAAAGGGAAATCGATTTAGCATATGGTTTAAAAGATAAGAAGGAAAACATATTAATCACCCACTCTAATTCTTTTTTTTGAAAATTACATTTTGATGTACATGTTGTTATTTTCCTTGTATGGCTGCATAAACATGCACTTAATCATAAATATTGAATCATTATGTAATCTTTTCATGTATTTATTGTTGTAGGTAAAACACCATAAGGGTATGGTCTGCAATGGTTGTAGATATCACATCAAAAGATTGGATGAAACTAAGAAAACATCACATTGTGGGATATCTGCAGTCTTTAAGGTGACCAATGTTTCATCTAGAAGTGATAGGCATATAGAACTCTCATAAAATTGATACTATGTGTGTTTGGAAGATATTCTTCAATGTGACTTTAAATCCTTCAAGGTAGTTATGTTTGTTGTCAAATGGTACAGGTTACGATTGAATCAGCGTGATCCCGATATAACTATTATTGAACATGATAATGGATTTACCATGGTAAATACAAGGTTGTTTAAGCCTGGAATGGATCCGTATGTTCTTCCAAGCCAATGTCAAAAGGTATTTTACTCGGAGTTTCCAGGTAAAGCAGACTGGTCATTTGTTATGAGACACGATCCAAGGGGAAGGCCAGTAAAGTATAACCTAGAGGAAGGTAATGAATAGGGTATGGAAGAATAAAACGATGATGAAGATCATGATCATCATGAGTTATATGATCATGATGATCCAAAAGAATATGTCCAAGAATTATTTGAATCAGATGATGTAGCAGATAATTCCCATGAAGATTATATCGACAATGACATGATGATTGTAACTGACTTAAATGACGATGATGATATGGTCATTCCTTACAATGTTGGATCTATATATTATGATACAAATGATGACTTGGATGTTGACTTGGATGAAGAAGATGATGAATTTTATTGAAATGTACGAGGTATGCAGTAATTTCTCTACTCTATATATTTTGATGGAATCTTGCAATATAAATATTTGGTCTTATTGGTATTGAAAATTCAATAATATAATTAGAAATATTTTTTATCTTATTTGTTTTAAAGAGTAACTAACATTAATGAGATCATATATTTATAGATAGGAGAAAATATGAGGATAAAATAATCCATGACAAGTATCCAAATATTTGAATATTATTATATAATTTGATTTGCAAAATCAGTTAATTTCATCAAATTAAAGATACAAATCTATGATTCATTTTATTGTAGTTGAATAGATCATGATCATTTTGGATTTTCATATATATGATTCTAGGATATTTTACAGTGGGACATTTTGTACATATGATACGCAAGAGAATACATGTAGGTGCAGAGAAAACAATATTTTTTTGTGAACAATGTGCTTCCACCTATTGGTAAGTTAAATATTATCAATTTTAATTTTATGTTCAATGTATTTGCAGCTAATATTGTTTGGAATTTTATTTTTCAATACTTAATTCCACCATCTTCGTCATCATCATCATGTACTACATGTGGACAACGATGAATGTTTTTATGTATGTGTTGGCTTGCTGTGAAATTTGGCATGGTTAGACTAGACACGTGCACTAAGGGTGGGGGAGGATTTATAGACTCAAAAACCATCATCATCATCATCATCGTCTTCATCGTCATCCTCGTCATCATCGTCATCGTCATCAACATCAATGTCAACGTCATCATCATCGTCATCATCATATTCATAATTTCATATGAGATCAACATGGTGATCACCATCTTCATCATCATCATTGTCGTCATTGTCGTCATCATCAACATCAACATCATCATCAAAATCATCATCATCAACATCATCGTCATCAAAATCATCATCATCATCATCATCCCCATCCTCATCATCATAATATTCATGAACTAATTCATCGTCATATTCGTTGTCAAACATGTCTGTCACTAAAAAATCGAGCAACAAAAACCAAAACCTAAAGATTAATTAATGTGCTATGTGGGGCCAATGATGAAATTTTTATGTATGTGTCGGGATGGTGTGAAATTTGGCATGGTTAGACTAGACACATGCATTGATGGTGTGGTAGGGTTTCCATACTCAAACATAATCATCATCTTCATCAACATCACCATCATCATCATCATCATCTTCGCCGTCATCATCGTCATCATCATCAACATCATTAGTGTCATCATCATCATCATTTCATATGAGATCAACATGGTGATCACCATCTTCTTCATAATCATCATCATCGTCATCATCATCATCAGCAGCAACATCTTCATCGTCGTCGTCATCATCATCATCCTCATCATCATTGCCATCATCCTCATCATCATAATATCCGCGAACTAATTCATCGGCATATTCATTGTTAAACATGTCCATCGCTAACAAATCGAGCATCAAAAACCATACCTATATATTAATTAATGTGCTACATTGGGCCAACAATGAAATTGTTTATGTGTGTGTCGGGATGGTGTGAAATTTGGCATGGTTAGACCAAACACATGCATTGACTGTGTGGGATGGTTTCCAAACTCAAATATCATCATCATCAACATCATCATCAACATCAACAACATCATCGTCGTTGTCATCATCATCATCATCATCATCATCATCATCATCATCATAATCATCATCATCGTCGTCATCATCATCATCAACATCATCATCAACATAATCATCATTGTCATCATCTTCATCATTGTCGTAATTATCCTCATCATCATAATATTCATGAACTAATTCATCGTCATCTTCATTTTCAAACATGCCTGTCACTAACAAATCGAGCAACAAAAACCATACCTATAGATTAATTAATGTGCTACGTGGGGCCAATGATGAAATTTTTATGTATGTGTTGGGATGGTGTGAAATTTGGCATGGTTAGACTAGACACGTGCATTGACTATGTGGGAGGGTTTCCAAAATCAAATATTATCATCGTCGTCGTCATCGTTGTCATCGTCAACAACATAATCAGCGTCATCATCATCATCATCATATTCATCATTTCATACGAGATCAACATGGTCATCACCATCTTCATCATCATCGTCGTCATCGTCATCATCATCATCATCGTCATCATCATAATCAACATCAACATCATCAACATCGTCATCAACATCATCATCAACATCATCATCATTAATATCCTCATCATTGTCGTTGTCATCATCCTCGTCATCGTCGTCATCATCCTCATCATCATAATATTCGTGAACTAATTCATCATCATCTTCATTGTCAAACATGTTTGTCACTAACAAATCGAGCAACAAAAACCATACCTATAGATTAATTAATGTGCTACGTGGGGCCAAGGATGAAATTTTTTATGTATGTGTCAAGATGGTGTGAAGTTTGGCATGGTTAGACTAGACACATGCATTGAGGGTGTGGGGTGGTTTCTAGACTCAAACATCATCATCATCATCATCATCATCATCAACATCATCATCTTCGTCATCATTATCATTAGCGTCATCATCATCTTCTTCTTCTTCTTCATTTCATATGAGATCAACATGGTGATCACCATATTCATCATCATTGTCATCGTCGTCACCGTCGTCATCATCAGCAACATAAACATCATCAACATCATCATCATCATCATTTTCATCGTCGTCATTGTCATCATCATCCTCATCATCGTCGTCACCATCCTCATCATCATAATAGTCATGAACTAATCTATCATCATCTTCATTGTCAAGCATGTTTGTCACTAACCAATCGAGCAACAAAAACCATGCATATATATAAATTAATGTGCTATGTGGGGCCAATGATGAAATTTTTTATGTATGTGCTAGGGTGGTGTGAAATTTAGCATGGTTAGACTAGACACATCCATTGATGGTGTGGGAGGGTTTACAAACTAAAACATCATCATCATCAACAACAACAACAGCATCATCAGCGTCATCATCATCTTCATCATTCCATATGAGATCAACATGGTGATAACCATCATCATCATCATCATCATCATCAGTGGAATGTTCATCATCATCATCATCAATATCAACATCATCAACATCACCATCAACATCATCAACATCATCATCATCATCATTGTCGTTGTCATCGTCATCATCCTCATCAACATCGTCATCATCATCAAACTAATTCATCGTCATCTTCAGTGTCAAACATGTTTGTCACTAACAAATCAAGCAACAAAAACCATACCTATAGATTAATTAATGTGCTACGTGGGGAAACCGATGAATTTTTTTATGTATATGCCGAGATGGTTTGAAATTTGGCATGGTTAGACTAGACGCGTGCCATGGTTGATCCATAGTACTTGGTTTTTTATATATATTGATATGGTGTTTGGAGGCTCTTAAAGTGAGGGTATTTTTATACATATTTTCCATTACATCAACTACCAAAGACTTACCTTTACCTAAATTTTAATTATTACCCAAGTTTCACTCACCGTCACATCAACTACCAAAGACTTACCTTTACCCAAAGTTTTAAATGTAATTTTAATTACTAGGTGTGGATGTAAGGAATTTGGGCATGGTTAAGGTAGGAAATTTGAGCCTTAAGTTGTAAGAGAGTATTCTAAGCATATTGGGTCATGAATAATGCCTTAGAAAAGTGTTCTTGACCTCTCAAGGGTGTCCTTTTCCTTTGATTGGTGGTCTCGATTCCATAAGTAGCTTGTGATAATTAGGTGTGGGTATTGGTACCATGTGCATGGTCAAGGCCTCATTCCCTAAACAAATCTTCTAGTCATTTAGAACCAAGAATGATGTCTCAAAACACGACACATATAGGGATGAGGGATATTTGGCCTCCATATGATCAGTTCAAATATGATTAGGAGGTTATTAACACCGTGTATGGTTGTTGAGGTTTTAGATATGGTAGGGAGAAGAAAACTAGGTGTTGATCCCTAACTATAAGTTAGAAGAATCAAGGGCTATGAATGAGTTCTTATACCACTACACAACAACTAAATAGGGAATATTTGGAGTATAGGTTTATGGACACTATTTAGATGTTTTGAGCAACAAAAATGGTTCTTATGATATGGAAGTGGTGAAAGGATGAAACCTAGGTCATAGGTCCTAAGGTAAGCTTCTAGGGCTTGAGGACCCTAAACAAAGTAGTGGACCAAAAAATTTGGCCTCTATTAGATGTATTTTATTCTATGTGGTGATAGGATCACCATTAGAAGGGTTTGAGACCCATATATAGGCCATGAATCCATACATGGTAAATTCAGGAAACCTAGGACTTATGCCATAAATGTACACGCTTAGGGCTTAATGGATAGGAAGAAAGTAACAAACCACCACATAGGACATGTCTAGAGGTTCTTTGGATTCCAAGTGTCAATACATAAGACACTGCAAGGCTTTTACAACCATTTATGGATATTAGGGTCATGTACATGGTTGGGGGAAGGACTCCATACCTTAATAAAAAAAATCTTCAAAGGCTCAAGGACCATGAATATTGCCTCAAATTACCACATGTGGCCTCTCTAGGGTATTTACAGCCTTTAAGTGGCAATATGAGAGCCATTATGATATTTTGAGAAATAAGTATTGCTCTTAGGGGAATTATCAGAGCCATAAATATGTTTTAAGAACCAAGTATAGCTCTCATGACCTTATAAATGGATAGGGGAGAAAAATTAAAACATAGGCCCTAAAATTATCTTATAGGGATCAAGGTCCTTGGAAGACATCTTCTACCTCAAAACAAGAACCCTATAGGATTATTTTAATAACAACTTAGATGGGTTGTCGGTCCTTGATCATTTTTAAAGGAGGAAACATTAGACTTGGTCTAGAAAGCAATATTGTGTTGCTTGATATGAAAATCAATATTATGTTTTAATATTTTGGGATGAACCTTGAATTCATAAACATTATTTGAGTGGGAACACCAACATCTCAAGGCCAAAGATATCTTGTTTTCAACGTTTGGAAGATTCTGCGCTTAACCTTTGCAATTTGCATTCCTCGACACAATTTGTGTAGTGGCCGCTACATTTGATTTCTCCAACAGGGTTTCATGGCTTCAATATGGGTGTGATTTATGTTGATAGTGAATTCGTGGTGTTTTCTAAATTTTCTCTTCATGGGTTGTTTGCAATTTGTCCTCACAGGATGCTAACAAATTTACTGCACCTTCAATACGACAGCCTGCAATGTCTTTGGTATGTAATTAGGTTAATTGTAGGTAGGTTTAGAGTAAATTTGACATTGTGTTTCAGAGGTGGTGGGGAGGGTAGTTTCAGTTCCATTTGTATGTTCTTTCTATTTGCACTGGTGGTGTATGTCAAAATCCCATCTTCCTGGAGTCTAGTGCAACGAGTGGCAATTAATTTCTATTAGTGGGTGTTTTTATGTGCGTGTGGTCAGGATTAGCCTTTGTTGTAGCTTTTTGGCTTGCTCATGGAACTAGTTTGGAATGTATTTCTTACTATCATTCATTTTTCTAGAAAATAAAATAAAAACTTCCCAATTTCTATTTAATTCCTGTGAAAAATAGTTGATTTGTTTGCTTCATAGTTTCATTCCTTCATATCATTTTCTTCATTGTGTTCAAAGGCCATCCTTCGATATTAATGTTATTTGTAAAATTGTACATTAGTTGTTAGTTTTTTGGGGGTTTTCTTAACTTCCCTATTATTGGAAATGAGTATTGTTCAGAGTTTGCAATGCATTTTGAGATAGATTTTAAGGTATTTTTTTTAAGAACCACTGTGCATAAAATAAAGAGGGTTTTCAATCCATAGGTATAGAGTCAATAAAAATAAAACTGAGGTTTTCCAGATCGAGGTTTGGATTCAATGTGAAAATTCAGACAGGGTTTTCCAGTAGGATACCTAGGTAGACTTGTGAGCAAAGAAAGTGTTCTCGATGACCTCTTTGTCATTCTGGTACATATTTTGTTTTCCCCCACTATTTACATGATTGTTTTTGCATAATATCCATTTTTTTGGACCTTTTCAATTAGTCTTGTTCAATTGCTGGCATTTTTTTCCAGGAATGCATGTATCAAAATAACTCCAAACAACCTAATCTCTCAATCTGGGCATAATTTATGGGGACATAGTGCTAAATAAGACAAATGGCTTTCTTGGATTGATGTTTGCAAATATCTAGTTTTCCCACGTCATCAACCCCTTCCTATAAGCCACCATTGGATCCATGTTTTTGTAAACCGTCGACTGCCTTCCATGATCAAGTCCCATCTGTTCGTGCAATATATATTATAAATTGTCAACTATGGTTTGGTTTACTATTTTGTTCATAATTGCTATTCACTCTTATTTTAAAAAACATGGGGTACTTTTCAAATCATTTCCTAATGAACTTAGGCCTACAGAAATAAACCAGTTTATCGTTGCTTTATCTTCACAAAATTTGGGGTTCTCTCCAAATCATTCCCTAATGAAGGAGATCTCATGATAAAATTCATTATGGCCATATCTGTGTGGGCATTGGTGGCTCATTGAATTCATGAAGTTATATCGTGATCCTCGATGTAAAATATTCTTTGGATTTTCCAAGAGGATATAGTACTTGGTTGTTTAAATATTTGTTTGGGAGACTAGACCACTTTTAAATAATATCATATCATCATGCGGAATACTTAAATTTTTATCAAAGTAAGATTAGGAAATTGTAGAAGTTTG
Organism: Pseudotsuga menziesii; assembly: GCA_001517045.1. Lineage (NCBI taxonomy): Eukaryota > Viridiplantae > Streptophyta > Pinopsida > Pinales > Pinaceae > Pseudotsuga > Pseudotsuga menziesii. Next base: position 772,930 of record LPNX010071300.1, on the reverse strand, counting down.
TGGGGTTTGGTCTATGGTATTTTAACTGAGGGGCCCTCAATATCTCATCTAAACTGATCTATTGAGATAATGGAACATAGTGAATAGGTTTAAAAAAAGAGTAAATTGTGGAGAACTTGCACCAGAAAGAAAAACATAAACATGTTAAATATAGAAACACTGTAAAATGAAACATTCTGAGTAGGTAAAAAAATGGAGTCAAACCTGGATGAGAAGAAAAAACAAAAACATCTACATTGTATGAATTTACTGCACAACCTCTTTTAATAAATTAGAAAATATTTGTTGTTAAGAGTAGTAATCTCCATTGCATGCCAAAGCAGTTGTATAGTGTTCCACTGCTTCTGCATGCCTACCCTCTTGAAAAGATTTATTTCCTATAGCCTTATGGTGAAGTAGTTCACATATCATGACCATAAATGATGTCATATATTCCATACACTCCATGCCATACTTTTTAAGTGCATATTTTACTTCCTCATATTTCAACACTAAATCAAGAGCCTCTTCCAATCTTCCCATGTAGAAATGGGCCTTGGAACACATCCATCGTCACCATAGTTTTGGACAAAGATAAAGAAAATGATTGAATGTATGTTCATCAAGTGGGGGACAACTTCAATTGATATTTCACCATTGAGTAATCCAAGGGGAAAATACCACAAGTCAATGAGTCAAGAAATAATTTAAAAGACTTTAGTTGCGGCTCTTTTAATTTCAATGTGGGATTTTGACACTTTAAACATTAGTTGGGGGTTGGAATTGCATGTGTATTGACTACATGTACTATCCAATGGGGTCACTGATACAAATACCATGGTTGGTATAAAATATTAATGTCTAGTTAAGTAAAATTCATAGACTCAATCCTAGTTAAGTAAAATTTTGAATACTTGGTTTAAATGCCCAACTATATTAGTAACGCAAATATGAGTGTTTGCTAATGAGATTCAAATTTTGGTGTTTGGGAAGGGAGTAGCGACGTAAGGAATTCATCTTGTGACCTATATTCTTAAATGATGGTACTTAATTAAGCATATGTAGGTCATAATGTTTGTCCCATTGGAAAGTCAGTAAAATTTATAATTGTGTCAACATGATGTCATAGGATGGTGGTTTTATGGAAAAGATCTCATGCAAGTTAAGTCAACATGATGGTTGTGATAGACATAGGGAAAAAAATATACACATTAGTACGGGAATGCACCTCAATCTCATGAGATCCCTAGCCATTGATATGAAATAGATTGATGACATGGAATCAATTTGTAGTAACAAATTAGCCTTTCATCCATTTAAAGTAAATCACATGAAATTGGTCCTTGTGGGTCTAGGCCATCATGGCTTCCTCCAAGAGTTAGAAACTCTAAATATGGTTAAGGGAATAGATTTGGATTCATAAATGAAGGATATCATACTTTTCTTGTAGATCAAATCCCTAAAATATTATCCATTTAGACCATATTGGTTCATATACAAAAATAATCAAAAACTCACTTTCAAATCAAGCACATCACATTCACGCTTGTAAATAAGAAATTGTATATATAATTAGATAATAATATGGCATAAAGTATATATTGGTCATCAAAAGGCATGAATATTTTACATTAAAATGTAAGTGTCAAATGTAAATATACTAATATAGTACGGGATATAAAATACACAAATTGGAGGTCCATCAAAGAATACAAAGAATGTCATGTTATGGAAAGTGGTAATATTTTGTTTGATATTTCCTAAGTGTTAATATGCACATTTAAAATGTAATATAATTTTTTTTGGAATATATACAACCCATGGATATTTTCCCACAATAGTGGATAGTGTTTATACACTTCATATAATCCCCACTCACTTTTTCCTGGCCAAATTGGGGGTTGGATTCAACACTAACACTCAAGCAGATTTGGTTGCTCTCTGGTCAGTTCTATATTTTGCATTGTCTCTAGGTTTACCCTCTCTCATGGTATGGGGGGACTCACAAGTGGTGATAAATTGGGAAAATAAAAAGGTTGGTCTAGATGCATTAGATCTAGCTCACTTGTGTGAACGTATTGTAGCATTAAAATCCTCTTTTCTCTCTTTAAATTTATCGCAAATTTACATAGAACACAATTCAAGTGTTGATGCTTTATCCAAAGAAGATATTTTCCTCGATATGGGGATTCTATCATATTTTGAAATTTTATATGGAGAGATGGTCAGGAGAGAAACTATCCAGTTGTTTGACAAATGAGTAATCCCCACATCCTGGCTCTTCTCATATTTCATGTAAAGATTAATTTTTTTATGGTATGAGCCTATTTATGGATGCCTTTCTGATATTTTTTCCATCACTTTGTTTAGTTGGAGGGGTATCCACTTGCCCCTCAAGAGCTTCTTTGGATAAACTGACAGGACCCTCATTGTTTTCTCAATTTATGAGCTACGATATTTATCGATCAAAAGATTGGATTTTTCTTTGACAAGCTAGGGCCTATCTCCCTAAGTACTTCTCTGATGGTCATAGTTTTGACTATTGTATATCTATATTTTGTATCTTGAGCATGGTATTGTAGGTGGCATGGGGCCACTTGGTGGATTACAATGAGGCCTGTGCTTGACTTGAGGTTATTTGGGTTCATTTGTATCTTGAATATGAACTTGTAATTATACTTTCCTTTATGCAACAAGGGAGGAAGGTTCTAAGGTTTGTGAGAGGAAATTCTTAGAGAATACTTTAATTGCAAGGGTTTTAGTCATTGTGTCGGAAGGAACCAAGTCTTCTAGCTCTTTATGTTGATTCTAACTTGTCATGGAGCCTTTGGTGTGGCTAAGCTTTGCTAAATATCTTGGTAGGATGTCTTTCTAGGAATTTGTATTGCTGGTTAGGGTTTGTCATCAGTGGTGGATGGCCTAGCTAGGGTCTGGAGAGCGTTGGAGAGTCCTATATTGTGATAACTATGAAGGACTAGTGTTTACCAACTTGGGATAAGCTGTTGGTAGGAAGAGTGCTTTGCTGTTCAAAATTTGTGTACTCACAAATCTGATTTTCATCTTATTAGGGTTGTTTGGTATGCAAATTTGTCATGAACAACTGGCTAGTTTTGTCTGGTGATTTGAAAAACATATAGACGTTGAGTGGCAGAGTTATTATTGTAATAAATATGTTGTAATTAAGTAGTTTTTATATAAGTTATATGTTGGGATTTGTACCCTAAGGGTTGGAAACATAGTTCTCTTGAGGTAAAATTGTTCAGTGTTTATTTTCTTAAGTTGTTTTTTGTATTTGGTTGGACAGAAGTGAAATATATATTATTGTACTTCATATTTTAGATTCATTCCTAAGGATGAAATCTCACCAATATATTCGGGTAACCTCAAGTTGGAGGTGAAGTTTCTAAATTTGCATTAAGAAACAACAATTAAAATTTCCACATGGTATTAAAGTTTATTTGACTGGGATTTCTCTCTTAATGAAGAGGATTTAGGTGTTTCAGTTGTTTCATACCTGGGAGAGGTTCTTAACCTATTATAGGTTGGGTGTGAAATACTATTTTTATTTGGAAGAAGTGTTTGGACTCTAGAAATTTTTCCCTACTTGATTTGATTGTTAATTTTTCTTTGAGGTTGCTTCAGATTTGTAGGGATTATTACTTTGGGTCAGAAAAATTGATCACTCACATTGTAGAGAAGAATATTGGATACCAAATATATGATGTTTTGGTTGTATTATACCAAAGTGTGAGTGTACCTCGAAAGTTTCTCTTGAGAAACAAGCTTTCAACCATTTTTATGAGTGACATAGACACAATGGTTAGCTACTTGGCTATGATCACAGTGTTGAAAGATCACTTGGTTGCCATAGGGAAAAAAGAGAAGGATGAGAAGTTGTTGTCCATTATGTTTAATTGGTTTTATTTCTCTTTGAAATTTTTTGTCCAAGGTGTTCGTGCTCATGAGGATTTACCTACTAACAAGCTTTCAAGTATGCTAAACCATCGACCATTTGCACCCAAAAGGAGGAAATGGTGGAAAGGGTAGAAAGGGAGGTGATGAGGAATGAAACTCTCAGGGATATTCCAAATTTAATTGTAATCCATGTGTCTCTATTAGAATTAGAAACTGCAATAGATTGTAGATTGGATCACAGCTAAAAATTTGGTTGTTAAATGAAATTTTAACCCATTTACAAATGGATCACAAAATATCATTTTATTTCATTTCTTAGTATGTTGATTAGTCAGTATAATACATCCAACTTCTAAAGAGTTCCTAACTAAAATCAATACTAGCCTTGATTTTCCTAAAAGACTGAGTGTGCAATAAAAATCTAATATATGGAAATACCATCATAAACTAGAATGATAATCAGCAATTGCATGACTCAATTTTTCATCGATTTGCTTCAAAAATCCTTTCCTTTTCTTCCTCCTGGACAGAAAGATATACAAGTGTTAAGATTCAAGAACATAGATTTTAAAACATAATATTAATATGAAGCAGACTTCGTCTGATTTCCAATATCGTCAAATATCCATTAAATCTGACATATATGTTATACTATCGACAACTTCAATTTTTGTGTTGTATGACTTTAGCCATGTCTACAGGGAGCACAATATGAGTGCAAGTCATTTATCCAAGGAAGCATTGAATATGAAGGTTGGCCTCCTCTCCTTCTCGTAACTTTTAGAAAGAGAAATAATTGAGGAAGGCATGATACAGTTATTTTAAGAGCTTTTTTATTTATGTGGCATAGTCTTTTTTGGTTCTTTTGACTTTGGGATACATTAGCATATATTGTTTTTTAGTTGGGGATATAGATTTTGTTTTTATCCCCTTAGGGGTGTGTTTTCTCCACCCTCGGTGCCTCCTTGGATAAGTTGTTTGGTCTCCTTATGCTCTCTATGTGGTATTGCTACTTCAATCATCTTGGGATTGTGGGTTTCATCCCTCCCCTTAGGAAATTTTTCTATACTTATGATATCCACTCGCGTCTGGAATGACTTATTTTCAGGACTATGTACAAGTTACCTTTGATTCACTATTGAATATCAAGGAACACCTATTTTTCTTCGGAAAAAAAAGTTACAAAATATTAGAAAATGATTTTATTAAATATATTGAGATCTGTAAACTAGGTCTTTAATATTTTTGGGTGAGGAAACAAAATAAATTAAAAAATGTACACCTACAAATTTTGTAAAAAACATAGTTTGTATTTTGAGATAAATTGGCTGAAGCATTTGCTATGGAACCACTTGATATCTATCTTGTGTTAAAGGACTATGTGATGAACTGTTATAATAGGGAATTATTGATATTATTCAGGATAATGATATCACTATTATGTCATGCTTATAAGTCTATCCAATTTTTTGCTGGTATTTTTATCTTATTTGCCAAGTTTTTTTTCAGCCATGGTGCAGGTAGAACCAAACAAGTATTGTTCAGACATGTCTTCCTCAAGCAAGGGAAGTTTTAGAAGGATAGAGGAAAGTGAGACATCCAATAAGTCTACAAGGTTTAGATCAACTAGATGTCAAAATACCAGAAGAAAATTCAATAAATGCATGGAATTTGTTCTCGCGGGAGGGGGGTCATGTTCCTATGATGATGAGACAATAGGAGACATCGAGGTGCCCTTAAGGTACAAACATCTAGTGAAACAATGGGTACCTAGGGATCTTCCTAAAGTCAACACTAATTTTTGTGTGAATGAGAATTGCACTGTCGTCATTACCTAGGGATATATAGAATTGTACCGTCGGCATTACATAGATTGGGTTTGTTTTACATGGATGGCATAAAGGTCGGTTACACCAGATGTACAGAATTGATGGAGTATGTTGGAAACTCTTAAAACTACAATGATTGGATGTTCCTGGTCCAATATACATGAAGTATGCGTAGATATATCTTGTTATCAAATTATGTACAACTAAAAGACAAAGATCAAAATAAAGGAGAAACATTGTACATTGACGGAAGGCCAAACAAAACTAGAAATATTGCGAGGTTTATAAACAATACACAACCAAGGTCTACACTTAAGCAACCCAACTGCATATTTAAGGGGCATGAAGGAAATTGTGTCTTTGTATGTGCCATTAAATTAATAGCTATTGGGGAAGAACTGCTTATTAATTACAATTTGAATCAACTAGATACAAGCACTGTTAGTATGGATGTGGTACATCCAACAATTTACCCAACCTTTTATTAATTATTTTAACATCTTTAGGATCTTTCGTTAGTAGATAATTATATATTTTGATTAAAATTCCTATGTTGACTTCGCAAGGAGGTGATGGGGGGCACGTCACCCTAGCAGGTAGTGAGAGGAGTACACCATCTGTGAGGCAACTGGTATATGTCAAAATGTTATGTTATTAAATTATTTTAGTGACTATTTTGGTTTCATTAGGTAATTTTTAGTATTTTTTTGATGTAGGGCTCTGTCAGGGGCACCTCACTCACAGTAGATGTTACTAGACCTACCTCAAGGTGGTAGGTATACATCGATATTTCCATTGTAAAAATTTAATACGTATAACCAGTTATGTTGTTATGTTTTTTCAATAATATATTCATTTTGTTTATATAATATTATCTATATTTCATGCAAAGTGTTGATCAGGGAATCGACCTAGCTGTTAATCAAACAACTACAGCCTTGGGGCAAAGCCACCTGGTTGTTGATCAGATGACTGCAGTCTCGGGGAAAACATAGCTAGATGTTGATCAGATGACTGCAGCCTCGAGGCAACATGTAAACTTGAATGCAATTATGCATTTTAAATACTTCAAAATTGTACACATATATAACATGTAGCATAATGTTTATTTTGTTATGTATTTTTGTGTTTTTATGATTGTGTTCATTATGATAATGTTGTCTAAATTTTTTGCAGGTGGATGATCGGGGAAATTCCCCAGTTGTTGATCATATGATTGCAGCCTTGGGGAAACAGGTAAACCTGAATGCAAATCTACATTTTAAATTCTTCAAAATTGTACACATATATAACATGTAGCATAATGTTTAGTTTGTTATGTATTTTTTCATTTTTATGAATGCGTTCATTATGATAATGTTGTCTACTTTTTTTGCAAGTGGATGATTGGGGAAAGTTTCCAGCTGTTGATCAGACCACACCATCATCTAAGCATCAGGTAAGCCTATATTTTATTATAGGAATTTATCATAATAGACAATTTTTGTTAATATAATTTTTTGCTCAAACTAATGCTTCAACAATTAAGCAATATTTTATATATTTTTGTTGCAAAAAAATGATTCAGTTTATGAAACAACAACACAACAGTCCATATATTTTAATGAATACGAGTTGTTTAATGATGCTAACATTTATTCTTCTATAGACATGGTGAAGGTGCTATAGAAGACCTTGAAAAAAATTCATGAGGAAATGCTTCATCTTGCATTCACAATTTCGCAGATAGACGAGATCAAAGCAAAGGTTCAAGTGTTGATCCAGAGATCTCAGGCCTTGAAAGTAAGTTGCGAAATCATCAATTGAATTCATTTAGAACTTTATAATTTTTAATTTTATATGATAGTGAACTTATAATTTAATGGTTTGTATTTACAGGAATTTCTGCGACCACACATTGGTGGTGAAGGCGGTGTTGGGACCAGTGAGCAAACCACTCCACGTACACCACATACTACATTTGTGTTTTCAACGGAACAGTCACCAACACATTAGGTGACACCCCCGAGGCCAACAGAGGGTGCATTCGATGTTGACCGACGCACAACAGATCGTGTAGAAGAACGGGTGGAGGAAGGGTCTGACACTAATGTTGATGTTGAAGCAGCATTTCATGGATCTTCCCGTTTCACTAGCACGCGTTCATAGTGACAACATTTTTTTTGAACGAGGAACTCGTTCCAATATATATAGAGAAGATTTCGGGTAATTATAGATTGTTCAATTTAGTTTTTATAATTTGTTTCTAAAAAACCGATAAAAACTTTTTTTAAAACTAATGATAGCATGATTGTTTTGCAGGAAATGATGTATATTATAAATATATAAATGATTTGAATTTGGGTATCTTTGGGCCCACCATCTACATAAGGTGGGACAGACAGCCAAAATATTTAAAGGATGAGCTAACTAATTGTTGATGAAATTGTCATTGATGCCAACATGGACTTGTAGTGGCCCCACGAGATGTCATTGATGCCACCAAGTCCCACCTGCAGTGCCTTACAGAGTGGGTTTGTGCCTTGAAGCACTTTGTACCTAGTTGACAAGGTCCTTGTACCCACAAGGATGAATCTTGAAGCCACCTCCTTGCTGAAGACATTGAAGACCCTGAAAATGGTCCTGAAGCATTGGTAGACGATGGAGAAGCCCTAAATGGCTTAGAGAGGCATTAATGACCCATTATGTGGTCATTCATGCTATGATGATGTTATGGTACCCTAGAAGAAGACCTAGCATCCCCACAGAAGATATCTTGACCCTTGGAGGTCCTATTGTGTGGTTCATGTGGTTCAAGAAGCCTATGAAACCCCTTGCTTGATGAAGAAGTCCTAAAGATGTCCTTGGACCCATAGTTGGTGATTTGATGACCCTGCAACCCTTGTCGAGGTCATGGAGCTTTTGTATGATGATGATGACCTCGTATCATCCTTGACATGCTATGGAACCTATGAACATTTTCTTGGTATGATGAAGAAGCCCATGAATACTTGGAACCCCTGATGAATACCTTGATGCCCTTGTAAAGGTCGTGAAGCCCATGTGGTTAGATGGCATGATGAAGGCACCCACACACATGTGACAACACTTGGTCACTTGCTTACATGCCCTATGATGGGGTGCTTGGTCATACATGTAATGATGATGGGTTCCTTGATGACAATGTGGTGGACACACTTGCATGGCATGCATGCCTTGATCTTAAGGTCAAGTGCATACCCTTGGCTAAGGGTCCTTGGTCCTTGATGAAGCCCTTGAGACTTGTGGTAAATTTGATAAAGTATGATCAACAACACCCTAATGTTGACCATTTTGTGGTGACTTAAGGACACCCTTGCTTATGGTAAGAAGGTTGTAAAACAAAAATAAAATAAAAGCAAACGAATGTGTGACAAACACAAGTCGGCTCTAAAATTAATTAAAAAATAAATAAAATTCAAATTCAAATTCAAATTATTTTTTATGTAGGTCGGCTCCAAATTTTTATGAAAAAACCAGTATAAATAACCTACAAACGGTTTAATTTTTTAGTGTGAAATTTGTATAGCTCTGATGTCAAATTCGTTGGACTAAGGTAAATTTTGGGGGCAGCAGCAGTAGGCAAACTTTGACTAAGGAAAATTCGAGTGCAGCAGTAACTGAGATTTTTTTTCCACAGTCCTGACTTTGCAGCAGTCTGGTATTTTCATGCAATTTGTGGCCGGAGTCCGAAATTACAGCAGTTAAAGGAGCAGACCCAAATTTGAAGAGAAGGAAAACAGTCCAGTTTTTGGTAGCAAATGATTGAGGAAATTCTGGCAGCAACAGAGGAGCAGTCCTAAAATTTTGTAGCAGCAATCAAGCAACAAACCAACTTTTTTTTTTTTACACCAGCACATCAAAATGTGATGTTACCTACCATATGGAGCAGTCCGAATTTTATTACAGTAATCAAGTTTTTAGTACAATCAAATTTTTTGCAGCAGAGGGTGGAGTTTAACCTTGTTTTTTATCATCTACAGCTTATATAAACAGCCTGAATTACTATGACAGTCACGAGCCTACTATAGTGATTATCTAGAGGTTGAAACAGTCCAATGTTGAAGACATCTATAGCTCTTACACAGTCTGAGTGTTGGAAGTGAAAATAGTCTGAGTTTTATCCAAGTTTTGATGCCTAGAACAATGACCTAGTTGATGGTGAAACCGAGTTCTTTCCACAGTCAATTCCTTGAGGTTTGAAGCAGTCCACAGACCTGGAGATTGAACAAACAGTCTTGAATTCAAGCAATGGTGTAGTTCATCTTCAAGACTAAGGTTGGTTTTGTTTCAGACATACACAATTCATGTATAAGGTAAGATCATACTCAATGATATGATACATACTTGTTATAATGATGATGTCTGCATGATGGTGCTACCCTATACATTCTACTACCTTGATGATTGATGATGATGACACTTGAGTTCATACTTACGATGTTGGAGATCCTTGTTAAACCATTCACGGTAAACCTCCTGGCATAGATTGATGGTAGCTTGACTTGACACACAGTCTTGATTTCAAAGAGGTGTCTACCACTGCAACAGGTCCGAGCTAAGGAAGAAGACTATCGCTAACACAGTCTAAAGTTTTGACAGCCACAGTTTGTAAATTTAGTGATGTGAAGATCTGGGTATACTAATGATGCCTAGATGATGCCCTAGTTACACATACAGTAGCATATACAAGTATGATGATGATATGTTGATATTGGGATTGACTATGATAGTTCACTCATGAATCTGAAAGCCTAGAACATTTTGTGATGAAGTCCTATCCCAACACCTGAAGAGATGACAGTGCTTTCTTGAAGTGTCTTGACAGTCCTCTATTTGAAGTCTAGACAGTCCAAGATTGAAGTATCGACAGTGATTGACAAAATATGAAGTTTTTGCAAGTTTCATGATGACAGTCCAAGTCTGTGTTAATGCCTGACTGTGGTGAAATTGACAAGTATGATTTGCTTACCTTGACAGTGATATTCTTAACTGTGATTGAGTGAGCATGACAGTGTGACTGTGACACCTACAGCAAAAGAAGTGTCAAGTGACAAGTGATATAATGCTTACAGTGACATGATTTGAAAGTGATGAATATACAATGATATGGTGTGATATGTTTTGACTACTGAGATATGCTTGATGATGCTTACACATTATCAATGATATGTACAGTATAGTCCAAGTTGTATTGTAGAGGCAGAATGATAGACACCTACAACAATATGACATCCATCATCATGAAGACAAATTGATGAAAAGTTTGATTGTTGTTTGACAATCTAATTTGTGAAGACCTTTATGTTGGGTTGATTGAGATGACTGTGTTGGGAAGACCCTTGTGTTTGACATGAACCTTGAGTAGTATAGCTGATGATCAGTGTTGACCAACAAAATTGACGCACTTGAGCATAAGAGTGTTGCATCAGTATTGATGAGATTAATGAGCAGACTTTTGTGATTGAATGTTCAAATGTATACATACCTTGATGATGACATGCCTTGTGCACTTTGATGAAGCATACCCTATGATGATATTCATTAGAGGAAATTTGGGGTCTAAAATGGGCCTTATAAGAAAACGTGCCAAAATAAGTTTTTGTGAGTTGGAATTCAAGAACCAATAGAATTTCAATAAAATAAGTCAACCATAATGGTTGAATTGACATATTTGTCATTAAAAAAAACTACTTTTTTGTTTGTATTTTCGACATATCTCATTGTTTTTTTACTCAAATTTCGATCAGGAGATCTTTTTGGATGCGGAATTTGATTCCACATCCAATGAGTACCCACACTGCATACTTTTTATGGACCCCGCTACCCCAAAAACAAGAAATACCCGAAAAAATGTGATGATGATGTCATCATCACGTTTTTTCGGGTATTTATTGTTTTTGGGGTAGCGAGGTCCATCAAAAGTATGCAGTGTGGGTACTCGTTGGATGCGGAATCAAATTACGCATCCAACGAGCTCTCTCAATCGAAATTTGAGTAAAAACATAGGGAGATATGTCGAAAATACGAACACAAAAAGTAGTTTTTTTCTTTCTTCCTCCAAAATTAATCAATATTATTTTATTATTTTAACTATTATTTTATCATTTTAACTATTATTTTATTATTTTCCTTAGGAGGCCCATTTTAGACCCCAAAATTCCTCTAATTAAATACCTTGTTGGTGATCTTATGCTTAGACAGACCTTGATGATGATGATGCATGTAGACTGACATAATTGTTGATGATGTTGACAAGTAGCAGAGCAAATTGATATGATGTGTATAAGGATTATTGTATGATGCTGGCAACAATTTGATGGACAGTATGATGCATTATTTGTTATGGTCAGAATGATGTGCCTGACAGAATGATGATGAACAACTGATGAGATAGTATGTTAATGCAGATTGAAGAGGTGCTAGAGATAAGTGCTGATGTGATGTGACAGTGATGATGTGGACAGAAAGATGATGTTGATGTGACAGTATGCTTTAACTATAAATGCAAGCTTGTCTTGCTTTTGAGGCTAGGAAAGCTCAAACCCTTCTTAGCAGGGTCTAAGAAAACTAGGTAGGGTCCTAGATGTAGAGTAGGTGCTCTTTGTATCGGTAGGTGCTGATTTTACCTAATGGTTGTAGCCGGACCAAAACTAATAAAAAAGATTACAAAATTATATGATGTTGTGTTCTGTTGTATTATGGTTCTTAATTATTCAAATGCTTATGATACGTGAATGATGAAGTGAAAGATGTTTTGATTACAAGATTGGTAGAATAATGTAATGATGAATTGGTAGTTAATTGTGACAAGTTAAGAAAATTTGTAAAATTGGCTTGACACTGATTCACCCCCCTCTCAGTGTCTAACAATTGGTATCAGAGCCAGCCTTCATCACAAGCCTAGCAAGCTTGAAGGAGATCCTTAGACACAATGGAGGAAAAGAAAGATTCATCAAGCAATGACGTGCCTATACTTGATATTACAGATTATTTTATATGGAGGAGCAAAATGAAGGCTTATCTGAAGAATTTTGGTATTTGGGAAATTGTTATCAATCCACCCACTCCATCAAACAATAAAGGAAAATCAGCTGCACAGAAGGAAGCAAAGAAGGACAACACTACAGCCTTGAAGTTCCTCTTGGATGGACTTCCCAGCTCAGTGAAGGAAAGTGTAGGAGAGTACACTTTGGAAAAAGACCTATGGTTCAAGTTGGAGAGTGAGTATCAGAAGGCAAGACCAGAACCCGAAAAGACAGATCAGGAATAAAAAGAAAATCCCCTAGAAGAGCTCAATCAAGAAGAAGACAAACAAGAAGAGGACTCTAGTAAAGGTATGGACTCTTGTGATTATAATGATAGCTTGCGTGATGAAATTGAGAAGGTTCTTATAGAATATGATGAAGGGATATCAAAGACTGCACATGAGATACATCTCACATTGCTAAATATTGATCTTAGATCCAATTGGTTCCTAAACACAGTAAATCTGAACCAAAGTGATTTCACGAAGTTCAAAAAGAAAATCTTGGACTCCTTGAATAAATATCAGCAAGAGATCATGTCAATGAAAGTGTTGCTTGTAAAGCTCAAAGACAAGGACAAAGAGTTGCAAGATCAAATGAAAGACAAGGATGCTGAAGTTGAACATTTAAAGACTAAATTGATCAGTCAAAAGGAAGAATCCGAAAAGCCTGCTCAAGAGCTTGAAGAAACTAGAGAGGTCAATCATGATCTGAAGACTCAGCTGGAGGAAGCCAAGAGGACAGAAGAAATCCTGAAGAGTCAGCTAGAAGAAAAGGACGAGACAGTCCAGAAGTTGGAAATGGAGGTAGTTGGTCTCAGTAAGAAAGGTAAGATGAACAAAGCCTTGGTCAAGTTCTAGGACAATTCAATTGTCCTAGATAAGATCTGAGATTGCCAAAGATCTCCACTCGACAAAACTGGTCTTGGTTACAAGAAGAACAAATAAAAATCTGAAGATGACACTTGGTCTCTGAAGACTCCAAAAGCAGGTCCATCAACGTCCAAAGCTACTCCCCATGCACCTGCACATGACAACAAGGATTTTGGAAGTTCAAAGATGAAACAAGGAGTTAGGCCTATTCATCAAAGAAACTTCATAAAGGAAACAACTCCAAGACCCAGGTATGAAAGTGGCTTCAATGGTTATTGTTATTTTTGTTCTAAATTTGGTCATAAGGCTATGGATTGTAGATTCTGTGGAAGAAGAAGGGCTGGAAGCCCCAATGACTCAGTTAGGTGTTGGACATGTAATCAAGTCGGACATGTTGTTGCCACATGTCACACATTGAGATGCTACACCTGCAATGGGTTTGGCCACAAAGCCCAAGAATGTGCAAGTTCAGGGAGACATCAGCAAGAAGGAGTCATTCATATACATCAGCAAGAAGATTTGAAGATCAGAAGACAAATGCCTATAGTCAGGGATACACTCAGGCATGGAGAAATGAAGCTGATCAAAGAAGTGTTGGAAGTTCCAACAGCTCAGTCAGGTGCTGGACATGCAACAATGTTGGTCACATTGCTGCATATTGTCGTATGATGAGGTGTTATAGCTGCAGTGGCCTTGGGCACAAAGCTCAATATTGTTGGAGTACACAGAAACAACCCTTGAGAAACTTTCTATACAGCTCATCAAGGAAAGCCAGTGCAAATGAAGGAACAAATGCTCAAAGGACGGATGCCAAGAAGCAAGTATGGATGAGGAAGACCAAGCAGTTGTAGATAGGAGAGGTTGATCAGAGCAAGGAGGATGGATGCCATATGGCAAGCCAAGTGTAAGGTCTCTCAAAGACCTTAACACACCTTCAGTTCATGAGGCTGAAGAATGAACTCAAAGGAGAAAGGATGGTTACTCTAGGCATACAGACAGGTCCTAGGATCATGCATGTTGATAGGGGGAGCAAATTCCAATGAGTAGTGATCATAGATTTCAGACATAGGTATGTGGACACCCTTTGCCATTGATGCAAAAGGGGGAGAGATGAAGACAAAGGGAGAGATGAAGAAAAAAGGGGAGCATGCTCACAGGGGGAGCATGAGTTGTTGTCATTAATGACAAAGGGGTAGATTGTTGATGAAATTTTCATTGATGCCAACATGGAGTTGCAGTGGCCCCATGGGATGTCATTGATGCCACCAAGTCCCACCTGTAGTGCCTTACAGAGTGGGTTTGTGCCTTGAAGCACTTTGTACCCAGTTGACAAGGTCCTTGTACCCACAAGGATGAATCTTGAAGCCACCTCCTTGCTGAAGACATTGAAGACCCTGGAAATGGTCCTGAAGCCTTCGAAGACAATGGAGAAGCCCTAAATGGCTTGGAGATGCATTAATGACACATTCTGTTGTCATTCATGCTATGATGATGTTATGGTACCCTAGAAGAAGACCTAGCATCCCCACATAATATATCTTGACCCTTGGAGGTCCTCTTGTGTGGTTCGGGTGGTTGAAGAATCCTATGAAGCCCCTTGCTTGATGAAGAAGTCCTAAAGATGTCCTTGGACCCACAGTTGGTGATTTGATGACCCTGCAACCCTTGTTGGGGTCATGGAGCTCTTGTATTATGATGATGACCTCGTATGGTCCTTGACATGCTATGGAACCTATGAACATGTCCTTGGTATGATGAAGAAGCCCATGAATACTTGGAACCCCTGATGAATACCTTGATGCCCTTGTAAAGGTAGTGAAGCCCATGTGTTTAGATGGCATGATGAAGGCACCCACACACATGTGACAACACTTGGTCACTTGCTTGCATGCCCTATGATGGGGTGCTTGGTCATACATGTTATGATGATGAGTTCCTTGATGATAATGTGGTGGACACACTTGCATGGCGCACATGCCTTGATCTTGAGGTCAAGTGCATACCCTTGGCTAAGGGTCCTTGGTCCTTGATGAAGCCCTTGAGACTTGTGGTAAATTTGATAAAGTATGATCAACAACACCCTAATGTTGACCATTTTGTGGTGACTTAAGGACACCCTTGCTTATGGTAAGAAGGTTATAAAAAAAAAATAAAAAAAATCAAACGAATGTGTGACAAACACAAGTCGCATCCAAACTTAATTAAAAAATAAATAAAATTCAAATTATTTTTTATGTAGGTCCGCTCCAAATTTTTACGAAAAAACAAGTATAAATAACCTACAAATGGTTTCATTTTTTAGTGTGAAATTTGTATAGCTCTAAGGTCAAATTCGTTGGACTAAGGTAAATTTCGAGGGCAACAGCAGTAGGAAAACTTTGACTAAGGAAAATTCAGGTGCAACAATAACTGAGATTTTTTTTCCACAGTAACAAATTTGTAGTAGTCTGTTATTTTCGAGGGGTTTGTGGCAGCAGTCCGAAATTACAGCAATTAAAGGAGCAGACCCTAATTTGAAGAGAAGGAAAACAGTCTGGTTTTTGGCAGCAGATGACTGAAGAAATTCTGGCAGTAGTAGAGGAGCAGTCCTAAAATTTTGTAGCAGCAGTCAAGCAACAAACCGAGTTTTTTTTTTTTTTACACCAGCACATCACAATGTGATGTTACCTACCATATGGAGCAGTCCGAATTTTATTGCAGTAATCAAGGTTTTAGTACAATCAAAAATTTTGCAGCAGAGGGTGAAGTTTAACCTTGTTTTTTATCATCTACAGCTTACATAAATAGCCTGGATTTCTATGACAGTCACGAGCCTACTATAGTGATTATCCAGAGGTTGAAACACTCCAATGTTGAAGACATCTACAGCTCTTACACGGTCTGAGTTTTGGAAGTGAAAATAGTCTGAGTTTTATCCAAGTTTTGATGCCTAGAACAGTGACCTAGTTGATCGTGAAATCGAGTTCTTTCCACAGTGAATTCCTTGAGGTTTGAAGCAGTCCACAGACCTGGAGATTGAACAAACAGTATTGAATTCAAGCAATGGTGTAGGTCATCTTCAAGACTAAGGTTGGTTTTGTTTGAGACATACACAACTCATGTATAAGGTAAGATCATACTCAATGATATGATACATACTTTTTATAATGATGATGTATGCATGATGATGCTACCCTATACATTCTACTACCTTGATGATTGATGATGATGACACTTGAGTTCATACTTACGATGTTGGAGATCCTTGTTAAACCATTCATGGTAAACCTCCTGGCATAGATTGATGGTAGCTTGACTTGACACACAGTCTTGATTTCAAAGAGGTGTCTACCACTGCAACAGATCCGAGCTAAGGAAGAACACTGCCGCTAACACAGTCTAAATTTTTGACAGCCACAGTTTGTAAATGCAGTGATGTGAAGATCTGGGTATACTAGAGATGCTTGGATGATGCCCTAGTTACACATACAGTAGCATATACAAGTATGATGATGATATGTTGATATTGGGATTGACTATGATAGTTCACTCATGAAGCTGAAAGCCAAGAACCTTTTGTGA
This sequence comes from Pseudotsuga menziesii, assembly GCA_001517045.1. Taxonomy (NCBI): domain Eukaryota; kingdom Viridiplantae; phylum Streptophyta; class Pinopsida; order Pinales; family Pinaceae; genus Pseudotsuga; species Pseudotsuga menziesii. The sequence continues at coordinate 755,728 of LPNX010071300.1, read as the reverse complement.
TGAAGTCCTAGCCCAACACCTGAAGAGATGACAGTTCTTTCTGGAAGTGTCTTGACAGTCCTCTATTTGAAGTCTATACAGTCCAAGATTGAAGTATTGGCAGTGATTGACAAAATATGAAGTTTGTGCAAGTTTCATGATGATAGTCCAAGTCTGTGTTAATGCTTGACTGTGGTGAACTTGACAAGTATGATTTGCTTACCTTGACAGTGATATTCCTGACTATGATTGAGTGAGCATGACAGTGCGACTATGACACCTACAACAAAAGAAGTGTCAAGTGACAAGTGATATAATGCTTACAGTGACATGATTTGACAGTGATGAATATACAATGATATGGTGTGATATGTTTTGACTCATGAGATATGCTTGATGATGCTTACACATTCTCATTGATATGTACAGTACAATCCAAGTTGTATTGTAGAGGCATAATGATAGACACCTACAGCAGTATGACATCCATCATCATGAAGACAAATTGATGACAAGTTTGATTGTTGTTTGACAGTCCGATTTGTGAAGACCTTTATGTTGGGTTGATTGAGTTGACTATGTTGGGAAGACCCTTGTGCTTGACATGAACCTTGAGTAGTATAGCTGATGATCAGTGTTGACTAAAAAAATTGACACACTTGAGCATAAGATTGTTGCATTAGTATTGATGAGATTAATGAGCAGAATTTTGTGATTGAATGTTTAGATGTATACAGACCTTGATGATGACATGCCTTGTGCACTTTGATGAAGCATACCCTATGATGATGTTAAAGACCTTGTTGGTGATCTTATGCTTAGACAGACCTTGATGATGATGATGCATGCATACTGACATAATTTTTGATGATGTTGACAAGTAGTAGAGCATATTGATATGATGTGTATAAGGATGATTGTATGATGCTGGCAGCAATTTGATGGACAGTATGATGCATTTTGTGTTATGGTCAGAATGACGTGCCTGACAAAATGATGATGAACAACTAATGAGACAATATGTTAATGCAAATTGAAGAGGTGCTAGAGATAAGTGTTTATGTGATGTGACAGTGATAACATGGACAGAAAGATGATGTTGATGTGACAGTATGCTTTAACTATAAATGCAAGATTATCTTGCTTTTGAGGTTAGGATACCTCAAACCCTTCTTAGCAGGGTCTAAGAAAACCAGGCAGGGTCCTGGATGCAGAGTAGGTGCTCTTTGTATCAGTAGGTGCTGATTTTAACTAACGGTTGTAGCCAGAACAAACTAATACAAAAGATTACAAAATTATATGATGTTGTGTTTTGTTGTATTATGGTTCTTAATGATTCAAATGCTTATGATACGTGAATGATGAAGTGAAATATGTTTTGATTATGAGATTGGTAGAATAATGTAATGATGAATTGGTAGTTAATTGTGACAAGTTAAGAAAATTTGTAAAATTGGCTTTACACTGATTCACCCTCCTCTCAGTGTCTAACACTAATCAGTTGATTGGTCTGTTCGGCAAAGATATCTTCTATACAACGAAATTCCTAAATAAGGTTGGAAAACATATGAATATTTTTCGAGACCAATATAGGGTTCACCTAGAAAAGAACCCTAGGTATGAGCGCCCTCTAATGATTCCATCAAGGGAGTGGAAATCCCTAGTGGAATATGGAAAAGAGAGGGCTCTAAGAAAATCAAGAAAGATACCACCAAGCACAGGGAGGTATGCAATACATTCCATAATGTAATGGTAATCCTTATTATTATTAATTTTTATATTGAATTTGGAAAACCGACTAATGTAATTCAAAACTTGATTAGGCTGTCAAACACATCAAAGGCCACAAAGGCAGTACTAGATAAAATTGGTCAACGCAAGCTTGGGCCTTGTGGTTATTCGAATTTGATGGCATGATTTGTAAGTATCGAAAACCCGATACTGCATCCAAATAATAAATAGAAAATTATTTTCATTTTATCTTGACGTAAAATGTAAAATTAATGACGTTATGCCAATATGTAGGTCGAACGATTCA
>LPNX010071300.1:728662-741678 GCA_001517045.1 Pseudotsuga menziesii | reverse complement strand
TTCTAACAGGTACATCGTGTAACCTAAAAATTTCTTTCATAAATAGATCGGCAATGTTAACAGCCTTATAAGTAGATTTTACCGGAACAAAGTGAGTTGCTTTTCTAATTTGTCTACTACGACCATGATTGAGTCGTGTTGTTTACAAATTTTAGGTAGACCTGTTATGAAATCCATGTGGATTACTTTTCATTTTCATTATGGAATGGGTAGTGGTTGCAGCAACCCTATTGGATGTTGTTGTTCTTCTTTTACTTATTGGCATTCGATGCAGTGTGCTAANCCATGTGGATTACTTTTCATTTTCATTATGGAATGGGTAGTGGTTGCAGCAACCCTATTGGATGTTGTTGTTCTTCTTTTACTTATTGGCATTCGATGCAATGTGCTAAATATTCGGCTACCTCTTTTTTCATATTAGGCCAAAAAAAGTCGTTTCTTATCATATTGATCATTTTCTGGTATCTAGGGTGTCCTAAATATGTTCATTTATGTAACTCATCCATAACAATTAATTTAATATAAGTTGAATTTGGTATGTATAATATGTTTTTATGTAGAGGTAACCCTCTTCCATTCAGACTAAAATATGTTTTTATTTGGTTTCTTTCATTTTCTGCATTCTTTTCTTTTAGGTTTTTATATTCTTTATCAAAATTTTATGAGATTTGATTTTCTAAATATGATTCAAAGCTACTACTTGTGAATAGTAAGTTTGTGTGACAACTTAAAGAATCCACAAGCTTATTCTCTTTCCCTTTTATATGTTTTATTTCAAAGTCGTATTCACTTAAAAAGTACAACCATATAGCTTGTCTAGCATTAAGGTTTTGTTGATAAAACAAGTATTTTAAGCTTATGTTATCTAACATCAGCAACAACAAAAAAATCCGATATGTATAATTGCAGTAAGTTCTAAGTCATGTGTAGAATAGTTTTTCTCATTCTCATTTAACTTTCTAGACTCATAGGCCACGACGTATTTTTCTTGAATTAGCACCCCACCTAATCATTCCTTACATGTGTCAATGCATATGACGAAATTCTGAAAAGGATCAACAATTTTTAAGATAGGGGTGTTGGTAAATAGGTGTTTTAGATTATTAAAACTTTCAATACACTTTTTTTTCTCCAATCAAATTTCTTACCTTTCTTTTGTAGTGAAGTTACGGGCTAGGCTATCTTAGAAAATCCTTCAATAAATTTTTGTAATAACCAGTAATCCCCATGTACGATATTATGTCTATTACATTCTTAGAAACTGGTCATTCAGTGATAGCCTTAATCTTGTCGGGGTCAACTGATATTCCATATTTAGACACTACATGTCTTAGATATTGAGTTTTTTCTTTAAAGAAGTCACACTTGCTAAACTTAGCAAACAATTGTTGTTCTCTTAACACTTGTAAAATTATCCTTAGGTGTTCTTCATGATCCTGTTTATTCTACGAGTAAATCAATATGTCGTCGATGAAGGAAACTACAAATGTATCCAAGTAATTACTCAGAATACTATCCATTAAACACATAAAAGTTGCAAGTGTGTTTGTTAAACCAAGGGGAATTACGACGAACTCGTAATGACCATATCGGGTTCTAAAAGTAGTTTTAAAGATGTCTTCATTCTTGATTTGTACATTATGGTATCCTGACCTTAAATATATTTTGGAGAAGATTGTTACCCCTCGGAACTAATCGAATATATAATCTATCTGAGGTAAAGGATATCAATTTTTAGGATGAGATTCTTCTTCTGCAGACATTCCTACATATGGCATAATTTCCTGCAAAAACAAATTTATTCTTCTCTTCATGTTCGCAAGAGAATCAAACCACAATATGATAAAATTAGTTTTCATTTTTTTATCGGTTTCACTATTGGGATTGTTCAGGCCAAGTGTTGTAACCATGCTCTAATACCATTCTGTCACAAAGCTATAGTTTCCAAAATTTTGAAAAAAATCAATATATATATATATGTGTGTGTGTGTGTGTGTGTGTGTGTACTCTTTTATCGAGTGAATAATGTAGCATGTAATATTGATCGTACCATGAATACATTGTCATTTATTAGTGTAATATCTTATATTTGAAATTTTACTGAATTGGACATGATATAATCTAAGCGGTTTTTACATCTGGTTATTGAAGACCTTAGCACCACACCTACAGGTGATGTTATTAACTCTTTTTATATTTATCTAACTATAGGGTTTTCTAAGGGTTGCTTAGCCCCAAGGCTAAGACTCTTCCCTAGCAGTCACAACCTAACTCTAGAAACTAAAAACATGATGTTAGCTGCATAGTTTTATGACGATGAAAAGTTGGGGGACTATGGTGTTAAACATCATAGTCCTTATCCCATTAACCATGGAATGAAGTATTGATATGTAATAGTGATATGTTAAATCAAGTTGTGGACCATATTCCTAGTGGGAGATACGATGTATGAATAAGTTTTTATGAGCTTGATTGAAACGATAATAATTGGGAAACTATGGTGCTCATACCATAGTCATGGTTTGATCCTTGGAATTACAATCTTCGAGATGTTATAATATATGGTTTTAACCACACTATAAAAGGGGACATACAAGGGTTATGATTTGATGGTACTATAGTTGACCTTAGTATTAAAGATTTGTCCTGACTACGAGTTGACAGTGAATCTAGGTAGTTAATGGCATGCTTGAGATTAAATATCAGCCCTCCATATTTCTTGCATGCTAGCAAGGGTTTTTTCATAGGGTTTTAATGTGGTTTTGCATAAACCCCAAGAAAATATAAGAGAAAGTTCTCCAAAGTTGGAGAACCCAAAAAGTAGTCCTCTTGTAGCATAGAAAACTTCTCCCTTCACTTGGAGCAAACTAGCTCGATTGATTGATGTGAAAATTAGAGGATGTGCCTGCTATTTATACTTTATGTTGCTGAAATTTTAATTTACAAGTGGGGCCGACTTATCTTCTTAGCTGGGTCGAATTCTCTTATTTGTTGTGATTAACCATTAGAGGAAATTTCAACTCAAAATGGGCATTTTAACTTTAACTCAAATTCCATGTCATCATGTGTTAGCCAATGAAATTGCTTTAAATTTGACATACCGTATAGGTCTTAAACACCTTTTTAATATAAATTTGGGGATAGGTATCATAAAAAAAACTACTTTTTTTGTTTGTATTTTCGACATATCTCCCCGTTTTTTAACTCAAATTTTGATCGGGAGAGCTCGTTGGATGCGGAATTAAATTCTGCATCCAACGAGTACCCACTTGGCATACTTTTGACAGACCCTGCTACCTCAAAAACAAAAAATTCATCATCACATTTTTTCAGGTATTTCTTGTTTTTGGGGTAGCGGGGTCCATCAAAAGTATGTCGAGTGGGTACTCGTTGGATGCGGAATTTAATTCCGCATCCAACGAGCTCTCTCGATTGAAATTTGAGTAAAACCACGGGGAGATATGTTGAAAATACAAACAAAAAAATAGTTTTTTTCTTTTCTTCCTTCAAAATTAATAAATATTATTTTATTATTTTAACTATTATTTATTAAATTTTTTTAGGAGGACCATTTTTAGGTGAAATTTCCTCTAATGTTATCTTCTAGTTAATTCTTATGGGTCCGACTTTGTGGAGATGCCTCATGCGTCTATCACATCAACATCTTGAGTAGTGTGGTCACCAATTGCATCATGGTTAAAACTTGGCATTTCCATCTGTTATGCTCATGAGTACTATTCTTGGATTTCCAAGGCTACCTCCCTTGAACCCCTCTAGATTCTTTTGGTTTTCCATTTTCAACATGTGTTTGTGTTGCACTTTTAAGAACATAAGTTTTTAAAATATTTACATCTCATCATTTACATGCACAATCAAGCTCAACCAACCATGTATCATCCCCATAATTTTTATAATTATAATGATATGGAATTTCATGAGTAAATCATCCACCGAACCTATAGCATAAGTATAGAATCCCTCAAAATTAGCTACACAAAAGACATTTTTAGCTCCAACCTCGATCATTCATCTCGATTAGCTTCCATGCGTTATTTAAGCACTAGTCAAAGCATCACTTTCATGATTTTGTATTTGTGATTAATATTTTGATATGTAAACATCATCTTATCTTTACGGTACTTAAATCTAACTCAAATATGCATTTTTCATGTAGATGATATTGAATGAGTAACCCTCAGTAACCCAGGTACTTGATGTATTTTAACAACCAACATAATTTTTAATATTTTGTTTTTATATGATTATGTCTATCAAACTAATGATAATTTTTTCATGTAGGTTCTTTTCCAATCTATTGAGGAATTGTTCGTAGGCACAGGGCTCCTCAAAGAGCTCCTTAAACACTTATTTAATTTGAGTTCTTGGCCTATTCAGGCCCTCAAAATTATCCAAGGTAGTTTAGCTTAGGAGGGGGTTTTCATGCCCTAATTTACTTTTAACTATGGTGCAAGAATACATGTACTAATTTTTTTAATGGAACTTTAAAGAACTATCTATTATTTAAGAAGCAATAATTTTTCTCGAAATGGGGAGGTTGTACATATTGTACATGCATTTAATTATGTGAGGAACTTGTTGCAATAAAAAATGAAAATGCACGATATAACAGAAATAGTAGAGCACAAAAGATATTTTATTGATCGTAGGCCACATCGAGGGGGAAACCTCCTTTGAGCAAGATCAATACAAAATTACTCGTGGATGCCTTCATTGGCCTCAACACGTTCTTATATACTAAGTCTAATCTAAACAACTATTACCCCCCATGAATGTGGGATAATACAATATACTCATGGGATAACTTACAAAGCATATGCATCCAACAAAAATATACTAATGAAATAAAGAGGAGGGTAATTAACACAGGTTCTTAACATCCCCTCCCTCTTAGAAAAGCTTTGTCCTCCAAGATTTAGATGTGGAAATTGTTGTTGAATCTAAAGGAGTGGTTCTCATGTAGCATCCCCTGGTTGCATGTTGTGCCACTAAATTAAGACCTCTGTGATGGACCGAGAGAGAATTTTATGAATGTTCTTATTGACGATGGCCTCCAGCTCCCAAAATGATGGATAATTCATTATCCAATTTTGGTAAAACAGTTTGTGCTCTAATGTCGGTGTCAATCACTTTCTTAAGAAAAGAGACATGAAATACTGGGTGAATGCGAGAAGAAGGAGGAACTCCCAATTTATAAGCAACAGACCCAATATTCTAAAGAACCTTATATGGCCCATAGAACCTTGGATCCAACTTCTGATGCCCTTTGAGTTTCAAGGAGGATTGCTTGTAAGGTTGTAGATGAAGAAAACCCATATCACCGACTTAAAAAGTGTGCTCAGAACGATGTTGATCTGCCTGTTGTTTAATTGTCTTGCAGAATGTGAATAATATGATCTCGGTTTTGGAGAACCGTGTCAACTACCTGAACTGGTAAACTGTTGGGGCTGTATGGAAGGATCAGTGGTAGTTCTTGTCCATAAACTACTTCATATGGAGTCATTTTAGATGCAGTATGGTAGGAAATATTGTTCCACCATTCAATGAGAGGGAGCCACTTTACCCACTGATATTGTTATTCAGAGGTGAAACAACAAAGATAAGTTTCTAAGCATTTGTTGATGACTTCAGTTTGACTATCTATTTGTGGGTGATATCCTGAACTCATATTCAGTTTGGAGTCAGTGAAGTGAAATAGTTCTGTCCAAAAATTAGTTGTTAAAGTTGTGTCATGGTTTGAGACAATGGAACAAGGGATTCCATGAAGACGAAATATCTAGTCCATGAAAATTTGTGCAGCTAGGGAGGCGATATATGGATAGTTGAGATCACAAAAATGACTATATTTGGAGATTCGATCAATCAAAACCAATATTAAATTCTTCCCTCCAGATTTAGGGAGCCCTTCAATGAAATCTTTTGCAATATATGTCCAAATCCTTGTATGGATGGGAAAGGGCTCGAGCAATCCAGGAAGGAGTGTCATTTCACCCTTGTGGCACTCGAAATTATCACATTCAACCACCATATGTTGAATTTCCTATTTCATTCCCTTCCAAAATAAGCTACGTCATTCCTGCTCATACGTTTTGAGGAACCCAGAGTGCCATGTAGATGGATAAGCATGAAGTTCATAGAAGACAACATGTTGAAGATCTGTGTTATGGGGAAGCACCAGAAGACCCTTGTATCTTAGAGAAGAACCATCCCAAGAGTAATGCAGTACAACATAGGAGTTATTGGCCAATTGCTGGATGAGTTCATATATGAATATCCATTAACATAGCCTTATTGAATATATTGTAATCAATTTGGAATAGGCATAGAAATAGTTGAAAGAGAAACGTGTTCATCAAATGTGCAAGAAAGAGCATCCGCCACAAGATTGTCTTTACCCTTCTTGTAAGTGATCTCATAGTCCTAACCCATGAGTTTTCTAACCCATTTCTGTTGTGTTGGGGATGAGACCTGTTGTTTAAGAAAATATTTTAGACTTTGGTGATCATTCTTGATGTAGAAATGCTTCCCTAAGAGGTATGGTCGCCACTTCTATATTACATGCAAAATAGCCATCATTTCCTTCTCATATGTAGAGGTGGTTAAATTCCTACCAGAAATGGGCTTGTTGGTGAATCCAATGGGATGTTCATACTGAAGGAGAATAGCACCAAGTCCATTTTCACAAGCATCACTCTCAATAGTGAAGGGCTTGCAAAATCGAGCATAGCTAGAACATTGTGGTACACATAGCTTGTTTTAATTTTTCAAATGAACACTCAACAACATGTGTCCAAGTAAAAGCATCATTTTTCATTAGAGTTGTTAATGGAGCTGAAATATTCCCATAATCCTTGGCAAAGTTACGTTAGTATCTAGTCTATCCCAAAAACCCATGAAGGCTCTTGAATGTCTAGGGAGGTGGCCAATTTTTCATGCAATCTACTTTGGCAGGATCTACGTGAACCCCTTGTGCTGAAACAATATGCCCAAGATGCTCTACTTCCTTCTACCCAAAAAAAAATTTAGATTTTTTTCCATGGAGATGATGATCACAGAAAAGTTGCATTATAAGATCCAAGTGTTGGAGATGCTCAACCATGTTTTACTATATATGAGGATATCATCAATGAATACCATAATGGATTTCTGCAAGTAGGTCTGAAATACTTTATTCATTAATGCCTCGAATGTGGAAGGATCATTTGTGAGGCCAAATGGCATGACCAAAAACTCATAGTGGTCGTCATGTGTGCGGAAAGCTATTTTTGGGATATCATCCTCATGAACCTGAATTTGGTGATACCCAGAATAAAGATCCATCTCGGAGAAAAAATGAGCACCATGAAGCTCATTAAGAAGCTCATAAACAACACAAATTAGGAACTTATCCTTGATTGTGATGTGATTAAGTGTTCAAAATTCAATGCATAGGTGCTATGATCCATATTTTTTTAGGACAAGAAGAACTGGTGACGAGAAGAAACTAGTACTAGCGAGAATAATACCTTGCTTGAGTAAGTCTTGAACAAGCATCTCAATATTTGTCTTGTGGTGAAATGGGTAGTGATAGGGCCTGATCTTGGGAGGGATACTTCCAAGAAGGAGAGGAATGTGATGGTCCCATGGTATTGAAGGTGGAAATCCCACTAGCTCAACAAATACACATACATATAGATCCAAAATTTGTTGTAGATCCAAGGGAGTAGTTGAGACCACTAAAGGTTGCATCTGAATAAAATGGAGCTAAGAAATGACACCATGTGAATTATTCTTAAGGAGACTTTCCATGCAATGTGAAATGATGATTTTGAGAGACCCTGGTTATAATCCCTTCGTATGTGTCTTTTTCCCATTGACTGAAAACTGCATCCAAATTTCAACAAAATCCCGTAAAATGGGTCCAAGTGTGCGTCACCATTGAGTGCCGAAAACCACATCACATTTGCCTAAGGGAAAGGAAAACATTTCAGAGTGCAAGTTATAATATCCAATAGATATTCGCACATTACGACACTTCCCTTTGCAAGGTAAGGTTCCCCCATTGACAATCATAACTTCAAAGCTGGAGAAAGGATGGACAAAATAATCAGCCTGTTTGGCAATCCTGGAGTTAATGAAGTTATGAGTGCTACAAAAATCAATGAGTATTGTAAGAGGGAGATTTTTAAAGAAACCCTTGACCCACATGGTTTGTGGGGTGGTGAATCTAACTAATGCATAGAGAGGTATATTTGGATGGTTTTATTGAGAAAGAGGGTCAATAGGAAGTTGATGGATGTCATCTCATCATCTACTGGATCCTGAGCATCATCAAATATTTCAGGTGCAGGTGGAGAATCCACATCCAAGAGATAGAGCTTTTCCTTTGCACATCGATGTCCCCAGGTGAATTTCTCATCACAATTATAACAAAGCCCTCTTTCTTTGCGTGTCTACATCTTGGCTTCAAACAAAAGACTGATAGGAGTGATTCTAGGAGATGGTGTGATTGGAGGTCTTCCGGGAACCATATTTCTTACTGGGGAAAAAATGGATTTGGAGTGTTGTTGAGCCATGATCTTAGCCTCCACCAACTTATCCAAACCTAGGGCTTCCATCATTGTGTTGGGACAAAAAAATTTAACCTCATATCAGATTGCATCCTTCATGCCACTGATAAATCAACTCTTGTAGAATGCATCAGACAATTCTTCTGTGTGATTGGCTATTTTCTCAAATTCTGTCTGATACTCCCTCACATTGCCAGTTTGGCGAATTTTGGTGAGTCCTCCTGTGAGGTTATCAAAAGTACTAGGACCAAATCATTGCAAAAGGATTTGGAAAAAATCTATCCATTTTGGCTCTTCATGAGCATTTATGTACCAATGAAACCATTGAAGGGCTTCATGTTCCAAATGAAAGGATTCAATTGGGACTTTAGTGACATCAAAAGTGTTATGCAGACTGAAATATTGTTTTGACCTATCAATCCATCCAGTTGGATCATCAACATTGAAGTGAGGAAAATAAAGATTCAGACAACGAAAATTGCTCAAAGAAGAGAACCCAGTGTCTGCAGAAGAATTTAGCTGTTGTCAATTTATCATGGTTGAATGTTGAATATGGAGGCCAAGAAATTTTTCATCCAGATCTTGGAGTTTGGTCTTGAGGGTGGCAATTTCTTCTTCCATTTATTTATTTGCTCTTAAGTCGGTGATGACCATAATCAGGATTTTTTTTTTTTTGGCAGGGAAGGGAATGGGTAGACAAACAAAAACATAAAGGCTTTTAGAAAAGGAAAATTTGGAGTTGGGAAAAACTTGAGTGCGTAATTTGGTTTTGACTAGGTTTTGGACACTTTCTAAGAGACAGAGAAGTAGAAAATGAGAATTTCAGAAGCGGGTTGAAAGAATGGGAAAATTTGTTAGAGAGCAACAAGGAAGCAGAAATGGGAAATGAACATTGTGGCCAAATTTGAAGGCAATTGGGTGAGAATCGAAAAAGTTATGGAAAACCCTAAAAATAGACAAATGTGGTATTTTGGGCTTTGGGAAAACTCAGTCTCCAATGTTTTCTAACAACTTACGTATTGGGGCAGTACCCCTCACTCCACAACTGAGGTAAAACTGATAACCACTTTTCCACAAATGACAACTCTTGGTTTACCTCATCGGTGGGAACTATTCAATTAGGTAGCAGCCGTTTCTCTTTTCTCTTAGTAGGTCCTCTCAATGGCCAGCTACTTTGGGCTTCATTTGGTTAGGGCTATGCCCAATTACTTCCCACAATTAAGCGAATAGTGTTTATTCCCTGATATAAATGAACAATACAGCTGCAAAGAAGAATCACTACTGTAATAATCACAACGCCGAGGAGCACTGGCAAAAAAATGGCAAAAAATTCCACCCAACAAGCCAAAGAAAATGATCTAATACCATATGTGAGGAACCTCCTGCAATAAACAATGAAAATGCATGATATAATAGAAATAGCATAGCACAGAAGAGATTTTATTGATCGCAGGCCACTTCGACGAGAAAAACTCCTTTGAGAAAGCTCAATATAAAATAACTTATGGATGCCTTCATTGGACTCAGCATGTACTTATATACTAAGTCTAATCTAAACAATCGTCACCCCCCCATGAATGTGGGATAATACAATATACTTACGAAACAACTTACAAAGCATATGCATCCAACAAAAATATACTAATGAAATAAAGAGGAGGGTTGACACAGTTTCTTAACAAATTACTAGTATGATGTTCATAAGTATCTATAAAGTTAGTTGTATGTCATACTTACTTTTGCATATGGGTTGAATTACATGCTATATTTTTTCTTAGTTTTGATCTACTTGGGTTTTCTAGTGATTCCCGATCCATCCATGATTATTGATTTCCTGGGGGGACAAAATAGAGGCCTATATCATCTGATCTAATGCAAATCAAGGAGAGACATTAGATTACCCACCCTAAGGTACTGAGCGGGTTGGGAAATAATAGGTATGTATATTTTAGGCTAGTAATTTGAATTTCTATTATAGATAAATAGATGGTATAGACAATGTAGTTAGTGTTGGGTATGTGTTATTATTTTTGCATGTGTTGGGGGAGGAGTGCATCTGTCATTGACATGCCTGATAAGAAAAGTTTGGCACATATGTACTTGGATTTGGGTTTGTGAGAAGAAAGTTTGATCACTATATAATCTAAACATGTTGGTGATCACTTCATTAACATGGTACTATATGTTGATGACATGTTGTTGATTGGAAACAACAAAGATGTAATAAAGGAGGTGAAGTATCATCTATATTCCAAATTTGACATGAAGGATCTCAATGTTGCAAACTTCATATTGATAATGGACATAACAAGATATTGTGAAAACATGAATATCTAGTTGAATCAAAGAAAATATTTTGAGTGCCTGCAAGGGTGTAGACTCACTGGCAAGTGTCGTGTAAATGAAGGAATGTTGTAAAGGAGGTATCAAGTTTGAATCTCACCCCGACTAATCCTTTCCTCATGCTTGTGGTTTGTGTGGATGCACCTAGGGTTATAGTGGCATCCAATGGGAATGGACCCCATGTCACGCAAGTACCAGAACTGCCCGTTTACCAATTCCCCGGGTACAAAATAAATAAATAATATGCTGATACGGTACTACAAATATTTAACATGTAGGAAAGTAAGTTAGTCCAGGTCCCCATTCCTATTGGGGTAAAGCTATTTGTAGATCGATGTCACAAGACATAGTAAGAGGAATACGATATCTCACAAGTTCCATATGCTAGTGGAGTTGATAGTTTGATGTATACAATGGTCTATACCAAATAGAATATTGATCATGCAATGGGATTTTTGAGAAAATATATGTCAAATCCAAGGAAGGAGAACTAGACAGTTGTAAAGAGGGCCTTCAATTATTTTTGTGGACCCACAGCTTATGCAATATGCTACCAAGGAATACCTAGACCAAATAGGGTAATAGGTGTACAAGGGTTGTTGATGTAGAATGGGATAGAGATCTTCATCGCAGAAAATATACAAGTGAATATGCATTTAACCTATTTAGAGGGGCTATCAATTATATGAGTAAGAGACATGTTTTATTTGAACTCTCAACTACATAAGATATATGCATGGCAGCCACTCTTGCAATCAATGAAGTTGTATGCTTTTAGAGACTGTGTTCACGTGTTGGGTTTGTACATTAAAATGTAAGGTTAGATTGTGACAGTCAAAGTGCAATATTTATGGAAAATAACCTTGCTTATCATGCTAAGACAACATATTAATGTGCAATATCACTTTGTAGGAGATATGGATGAAGAAAAGAGGGTGTTGCTGGGAAAGGTTGACAATTTAAAGAATGTTGTAGAGTCATTAAAATAGACTGTTGGTACTGAGAATTTATTTTGGTGTAGATAATATATGGGCATTGATGCCCTAAACTTGTGTCCCTATGATTACATGACTCATTTTTATGCAAAGAAAACATTAAGTGGAAGAATGTTTGGTATGTGTTATATTCTTTTCATGTGTATGTGAGTGCGGGTGCATCTATCGACAGTGTCCCTAATGAACCCTGGCTGCATCAGGAACTGCACATGGATCTGGATCAAGGGGGTTATGGGGGGGATTCCAACGCATTCCCCTTCTGCAAAGAGGACATCATAAAAGGGAGTTATCCCATTTCTAATACAAGCGGAGAAAGATTACGACACTGGGGGCTTCACTTGTTGACCAATATCCTATCACGTTAGTTCATATTGTGGGTTTTAAAATTATTAAAAATCGAACCAATATATTGCAGGTATTGAGGCGATGAGGGGTTTAAGATGGGCGTGGGTAGGATGGTTTATAAGGATTGAGGTATGAAAGGGGTGGGGAGGAGGTTTTAAGTATTGGGAGGGGGTTTCAACAAAAAGAGTTTGGGTCAATATCTCTGGAAATTAAGGGTATTCTTTAATATCCCATGATCGCACGTGATATGTGAGATGTTCACTAAGTGAAGTCCCCATGGATTACAAGCAATGCGAGTTCAAAAAAATTTGGGTTTTTCCCAAAAATATGTAGTTTAATTTCGATTGAGGGATTGAAGTTTATTTCTAATCTTGGTTAAGGTATTAGGACTCTGGATTCTACAAAATACCTACATATTATATTGTGAGTGATTAGTAATCATAATGAGAAAACAAGAGGTGTGGCTCCAAGTTTTGTTGGTTTTCCTGGTTAATGGTTTCTAGGGTAAATCTATGTGTATTATGTGAGAATGTTGTGGTGTAATCTCTATTTTGCTTAAAAGAATTTGTATGTTTCTTTCTATGTACAGGATTAAAACTTACAGTTAGTATATATAGTATAACTTTGCAATCCGATTTATTTACAGTTTCAAACATATATCATAGATCTGTTAGATAGCTGATCAAGTCACTTCATATGTATATACATATCTGATATTTCAGTACATGCTTTGGTCTCAACTTTAGTAATTATTTTTCCTTTTATC
>LPNX010071300.1:713957-727786 GCA_001517045.1 Pseudotsuga menziesii | reverse complement strand
TTCTGCAATCTCAAGTACTGTCTGCTATGCATTAATCTAAGAATAGAAAGATAACATAAGATTCAAATTACAATTGCAGATGAAAGGAAATCCTATTCGCATTCCTGAATGATTAATTCACTTATTGAATCTGATTACTCTAGAAAGCCACAAGCATAAATTGAATATTGATCTAGGAATTCAATTGCAAAGGATTGAGTTCAGCTACTCTAAGAATTTGAAATGCAGGAATGAAATTCAACAATCATAACAGTAAAGACAGGTTGTAAAGATTCATGGAACAACAACTAAGACCACAGGATGAACAGAGCTATGTACAACTACCACACAAATTCCATGAAATATAATTACCTATTCAGTCGACTGTCACCTTATACACTACAGATCTCCAAGGAATGCAATCACACTATAAATCCACACTCACTACCGCTGCTTGCGAAAGAAATAGAATTAATAGGACATCACACAACAGATGAATTGAAAAGTCTTAATTTAACACAGCAATCTCTGTGGAAGGCAGGCCCGGCCTTCACACAGAGATGTTGGCTGAACAAGCATGAAACTCTTAAATCAGAAGTAACTCCTTGTATTAAAAGATAGAGTAATTACACAATTCCTCCTCAAAGCTAATACAATAATTGAATTATATGTTCAGTAACCCCTGGGTTGAGACCACCCTCTATATCTATATCATGTGGATCGTAACATCTGATCCTATTATGGGGCAGCCATGAAGATCTCTGATCTTCAGGCGCCCTATATAACACTAGCTGTTACAAACGTGGCATGGTAAGGAAATAGAAAGAACAAAAAGACTGTTTAATCACCCCAGGAGTAGCAGCATTTTCTGATTATGACTACACCCCAGCAACAAGGTACTCTGGATCTCCAAATATGGTGCATTCTGTTAGAGCTTCCTTGTCACAGCTCTGTCCGGGATATCGCATTAGAACCGCATGCTTGGGTGATGATAAGACGGTCGAGGATCAACTTGAGCAGTGAATATCCATCATTTTTTAGACTTGTTCAACCCAACCTTAGTGCAGTCCACTTATCTCAAACTACCTTTAAAAACCATGATATGTTAGCACATTTGAGAGACACACAGCTTTAATTATCACAATCATAAGTATTAATAAAATAAAGCAATGACCAGTCATACCTTGGTAATTTGAAGAGTAGAGTGGGGATAACATGTCTGATTGGTATGCTGAATAGGATAGGATAGGGGAAGAAGAGGTAATTAAGGATGGTTAAAAGAGGTCATTTTTGGGCTCAACATCTTCCCCCAACTATCCTATTGCATGTCCTCGTGCAACAACCTGCATCATTCAGAATCTAAATCCTGTACTAATCTCTATTCGTGAAGAGAGGAGAAGTTGTAGGGGAACTCAGGCACCCCTTCTTTCCCTAAGAATCCTCTGTGAGCAATCCAATACCTCTAGCATCATTGTTCCTCTGCCTTAGTCAGTGAGAAGTCCACTGTATACGGTTTTGATGGCCACCATATGAGGGGGAATTTAAACTTCAAACCCAACCAATTAACCCCACATTCCCTAATACATCCAACATAGCCCTTGACCCTGGAAAGTGCCTGTTCAAAATTCCTGAAACAATAGGGGTCTTAGCTTCTGAGTATAGGAGAGGCAGCCTGCCATCGGTGCTTACTCCCTTCCAATGCTGCTTGCTGTTGTATGGAAATATAGTTGGTGCAAGTAGAGATCACTTCCTCCTGAAGTCCCATTATGTGCTCATCTTGGATAGGACATGAAAGCAAACTCTTATACCGAGCAAGAAGAAGACCAAGATTTTGAGGCTCACTTCGAATCCACAGGTTAGAGTGAGCTTCATTGTGAGAAAAGGTTTGAAAAGACCTTTTCCACTGAGCATGATTGCTCACAAAAGAAGCAAAATCCCTCAACTGAACATCCCCCGAAAAAGGGACAGGATTTGAATGGCGGTCCAGAGGGAAAGCCATCTCATGCAAGTATAGTTCACACAGCAAATTTTGATCTTCAAAATTACTTCCAAAAAATGTCTCCAAAAAATTTGCTGAGGTCGTTATCTCAAATGACCTCCCTTCCTTCACAGCTTTCAATTTAAACCAAACAAACTGTTCAAACAGGAATACGGGGTAAGAGAAAGAAGGCTTCCTAGTGCCCAGGAGTTCTTGAGAGAGAGCATACATCTGCTCTTTTTCCTTCTGCATGAATTGGAACTTTTTCAACTCTCTCAAATTGCTCTATAGCTCTTCTTCCCGATTTCTGTGGGCCATACGTTCTTCTACCAAATTCTCTTCCAATCCCCTGATAATTTTTCTATGCTCACTAAGAGAAATCATCCCTTTCTAGTATTTCTCCACCTGGATCTTCCATTTGATCACCTCCATTCTTAGAATTGAGACTTCTGCTGTAAGGTTCAAGATTTCCTCTTTATCCAAGTCCAGGTCAATGAAATTTCTAAGGGGTAGAGACACTGGTTCTTGTGTGACAGTGTCTTCCTTTTGGGTACCCTACACATCTAAGTTTATTATGAGAGTTGTTGGTTCCTGTGTGACAGTAACTTCCTCTGGACTCTCTTCAACAGCCACATCCATTGCTCCTAGAGACACTGGTTCTTGTGTAGCAGTGTCTTCTTTTTGGGTACCCTACACATCTAAATTTATTATGAGAGTTGTTGGTTCTTGTGTGGCAGCAACTTCCTCTGTATTTTCTACAATAGCCACATCCATTGCTTCTAGAGACACTAGTTCTTATGTAGCAGTGTCTTCTTTTTGGGCACCCTACACATCTGAAGTTATTATGAGAGTTGTTGGTTCTTGTGTGGCAGCAACCTCCTCTGTATTTTCTTCAACAGCCACATCCATTGCTCCTAGAGACACTGGTTCTTGTGTAACAGTGTCTTCTTTTTCCTTCTGCTGCTAAGATTGGATATCTCCTTCAGTGTGCAGCTGTTCCTCAAGGATTTCAGTATCGCTTGAGGATTGTGTTTGGACTTGTTCATCTTCACTCCAATGCATATCAGGGATGATATCCACTTCAAGGTTATCTTCTAGTTTCATTTCAAGAGTCCCTGCTGCAACTTCCAAGGATGTTGGTTCTTATGTGACAACATCCTGGCTGACTTCTTCATCCCCCTGTTGTTGCAGTTATTCTTCTATGATTTCTGTATCATGGGAACATTCTAGGGTTGTAGTGCAGCATTCTTTATTAGGCTCTAGAGTGTCCTCCGTCCCAAGTTCTTCTCCCATTTGGCCAGCCATTTGGACAAGCACATTCAGGGATGCTGGTTCTTGTGTGACAGCACCATGTTCAACCTCATCATTGTCTTGCCTTTGTGGCTCTACTTCCATAATTTCTATGTCATGGGAGCACTCCAGGGTCAAAGTACAATCTTTGTCCCCACCATCAGGCATGATTTCATCCCTTGGTTCCTCCACCCCAGAGTTGGTGGCAACTTTAGCAAGAATATTCACTGATGTTGGTTCTTGTGTGACAACATCTTCTTTTTCTGCAGCTCCATCTATTGTAGGTGCAGAATGTTGTGTTGTATAGGCACGAATTACAATCTTGTGGCCTACTTCCTTAAAAATTTCCCCACAGGTGGGACAGACCACTCGCTCTTCTTCCTTGCCATGCTCAGTAGAATTTGATCCCTCCAATTGGTCCACAGCCTCCACCAATGTGTGCATTTTCCTTTCACCCTATTTCCTGCAGGTTTCTTTCCAAGTTTCCAATTCCCTTCTAAGTGTTTGGACTTCCTCTTTTAATAGCGTATTCTCAAACAGAAGTCCTTCAATTTGGGTTTCTTCCTCGACTGGCCCTTATGGGGCGTCAATTGGCCTGGGATCAAGGATAGGGAAATCAATATGTGCCTCTAAGGTTGCCCATATTTTTCTTGCTACTGCAGCTGACCTGGTTCTTTTCCTTCTTATTGGTGGGGTTACCTTAATTTCATCAATTGATCTCTTTCTTTTCTTTTGTGGTGCTGGGATATCAAGATTCACAACTGAGGTAGAAGGAATGTCCCCAGTTCTAGTATTTTCTTGGTCCTTGGGTTGTTCTTCCTCAATCAAAGATCCTCCCCACTCAGGTGAGGATTCAATGGTCACCAGCTCAATATTTCCTTCCATTTCCATGGCTCTGTCACCTTCAGGTTCAATTGTCGCAGCATTTAGTGCTGCTCCAATTTCACCTTCTGTTGTCAGAGCTATCTTATTATTTGGGTCTTCCACGGGATTTTTATCTACATCTTCTCTCAATTTCTCTGTTTGTACCCCTGGTTGATCTTCTTCTGATCCAGTTTCATCTCCCCCCCCAACTATATTAGAGGAGCTCCGGCCCTCTTGTTGTGGTTCATATCCCCCCAGCTGTAGATAGCTCTGTTGTTGTTCTATTGGGACACCGGGAAAAGGAGCGGGTTCTTGAGCTCAAGCTATAAATTGCTCCCAGGTGATATTATGTTGAGCAAGGGTCCTCATGATAATTAATTTGATGAGGCCATGGTGGGTTAGTGAGGCGAGCGGATGCTTAGAAGCTTGAACAAACCCCGCCATATGATGCAAATCATGAAGAAGGTAATATGGGATGTTCAACATAATCCTATGGCGGAGATGAGATAGTAAAGGCAGTTCAGAATTATAAACAGTTTGGTACCTACCTTCACCAGTGATGTATTTCTTGAGGAAGATAGCAACCTGGTCCCCTGGCTGCAGCAATGACTGAAGTGCTATCCCTCTTCTTGACGTTTGAACCTGTTCCCTTTCTATTAAAAACTGTCGCAATGCTATAGAAGTGGGGACTCGACGTCCAAACCAAGCCCTTCCCACCTGAGGGATGGCAGTGACCTCAGATATAATGGCCTCAGAAACTTCGATGCGCGGCCCCCAAACCTCTGAGTAAGTTTCTGTGAGGTTCAGAGCAAATTGTAAGGCTGCTTCATGATTGAATCCGTCCAGGCATTCGAAGAATTCCGTCCAACCGGCGGCTTGAAATATGGTGAAGACCGTAGCATTTCCCCTGAGTGCCTGTGTATTTGAATGTTCATAATGAGCTGGAATTCCCATGGCTCTAGCTTTAGACTTAGTTTTCTATTCAATAGATTACAGACTCTAACAATGGAGGTTACGGCACAGAGGATGCATAGGTCGTTGAGAGGAGATGTTAGGCAAATTTGGAAAGTTTCAGCACACCAGATTATTTGAAATTTCATTCCGAATTGGGGAAGGTGGCGGTTATTAGTCTTTACGTCGCACGGGGAAGGGGTTAATCAGGCAATAATGGGCATAAAAATAGAGGTACTACTGACATTATTAAATCATATCAATACTTAATCACGTGATTAATCAAAGCCATACCTTGAGACTGCGCGGTGGATATCCTCCAACGAATAATGGAACGTGTGGTTGCTGGCGTTGTGAAGGCGGAACTTGTGCGTAGTCATTAATATAATCATTATAACTGGAATGCTGCAATAATTATTTCTGCCGGTGAAGCACAAACCATCGCGTCCACATGGTTGGAATTATGAAAAATGTCATCTTATAGATTAGATTGCTGGAATGAGGAGGAGGAATCAGAGCCATATCTAGAGGAATTCATGGCGTACAAAGTGATTTTCCAATAACACAGGAGTTACCACTACAGGATATAGAGAAGTTGAGACAGAGACGCAGCCTTTAACGCTGGAAATATCGACCAAATATAGCGGATTCGCAGCTTCCAGGAAAAAGGATGTTGCAGCCGTCGAAAAAAGGATCGTGGCCGCTGGGAAATATGTCGCAGCCATCGAAAAAAGGGTCACGGCCACCGGAAAAGATGTCACAGCCGTCGGTAAAAAGGGTCATGCCACCAGGAAATATGTCACAGCCATTGGAAAAAGGGTCACGGCCACCAGAAAAGATGTCGCAGCCATCGGGAAAAAGGGTCACGGCCGCCGGGAAAGATGTTGCAGCCGTCGGGAAAAAGGGTCACGACCGTCGAGAAAGATGTCGCAGCCGTCAAAAAAACAGTCACAGCCACTGGAAAAGATGTCGCAACCGTTGGGAAAAAGGGTCCCGGTCGCCGGGAAAGATGTCGCGGCCGCTGGGAAAGATGTCGCAGCCGTCGGGAAAAAGGGTCATGCCCGTCGGGAAAGATGTCGTAGCCGTTGGAAAAAGGGTCACGGCCGCCAGAAAAGATGTCACAGCCATCGGGAAAAAGGGTCACGGCCTCCAGGAAAGATGTTGCAGCCATTGGAAAAAGGGTCACGGTCGCCAGAAAAGATGTCACAGCTATCGGAAAAATGGTCACGGCTGCCAGAACAATTTATTTAAGGGAAAGAAAATATGGTGCGGGAAAGCATAGGAAAATGACCCCCATTCAACAGGCCCAATCTGATCATACTCTTGGGCATTCCCTGCGATTCTTGGAAAAAACAACAGCAAACAAAGAAGATCAAATGCAAAAAAAAAACAATATAATGAAATAAGAAAAAACAGCAATTATTTATGTACAGTAATTTAAGCGCGATTTACAGTGATCACTTAAGGGTTGACAGAGGCAGAGAGAAGTTCCTACCCTGGTGCTAGCTGATAATCTGGGTCAGCGGAAATTTGCGAGATAAATGCATCTTTTGAAATTGGCTTACGGTACAGTCACATCCTGTGACCATTAGCAAACAATGGTACGCGGTTTTCATCAATGGTCACCAGGAAGACGGTGTCGTTATCAAATACCCTGTCCACCAGGTACGGTCCTAGCCACCTTGTTCATAATTTTCCCTTGAAATATCCTTTGAATCTAGAATCGTATAGTAATTCCCAGTCTCCCTCCCGGAAGACCTTTTTTTTAATAAATCGGTCATGCCAATTGGATCTCTGTTGCTGGATTAACACAATCTGTTCTACTGCAGCTAACCGATTCTCATTCAGTTCATTTAGTTGATTTAATCTTCTTTTCTAGGCCTCAGTTATATCTAGGTTCACTTCTGTGGCTTTCTTCAGGGTCTTGATTTCAAATTCAATTGGAAATATGGCACTTTTTCCATACACTAAATCATAAGGAGAGAAACCTGTGGTGTTACGCCAAGTGGTGCAATATGCCCACAGTGCTTCCAGAAACCTGTCAACCCAATCCTTTCAATGACTCCTAACTATCTTGGTAAGGATGGATTTGATAACTTTATTAGTGCTTTCCACCTGGCCATTGGCTTGGGGATGGTAGGGTGAAGCTACCCTATGCTGAACATGATACTTCCATAGCAGGGCTTCAAATTGGTGTGACATAAACTATGGTCCCCCATCGGTAACTACTTCCTTAGGTACCCCAAAATGGGTAAAAATTTCACTATATAGAAAATCAATCACAGCCTGGTCGTTAGCCTTAGCCAAGGCTACAGCTTCTAACCACTTGGTCATATAATCGGTACAGACCAGAATGTAGGCTTTCTGTTTGGAATGAGGGCTAATAGGGCCAATGAAATCTAGAGCCCATCTATCAAATGGTTCAATTACTGCTTGAGGTTGTAGAGGCATCTGATCTATTCTGTTGGCCTGGCCCATCCTTTGGCAGTTATCACAAGACTAAACATACCTTTTAGCATCCCTAAAAAGAGTTGGCCAATAGTAGCCCATCCTCCGCGCTTTGTGCCCTGTCCTTCTGTGTGCAAAGTGTCCCCCACAAGGTTCATCGTGACAGGATTTCAGTATATGAAAGATTTCATCTTCCCTTACACACCTTATAATCTCAAGATCAGGACCTGTGTAGAAGAGATGACCATTTACCCAACAATAGCTGGCACTTCCCTGGATGATTTTCCTTTTTTCTCTTTTAGACATATGTGGCAGGAGATTTCCTGCAACCAGATAATTAGCGACATCTGCATACCAAGGGGAATGAGCTGAAAGTGTGAATAGATGTTCATATGGAAAAGAATCCTCAACAGGAAAATTATCATCACTGTTAGTGAGACGAGATAAAAAGTCAGCGACAACATTTTCTTTCCCAGGTTTATCTATGATAGTAATATCAAATTCCTGTAACAATAAGAGCCACCTGGTCACTCTGGCATTAGTGACTGGTTTGTTCATTAAATATTTAATGGAAAAGTGGTCAGTGTGCACAAACGTAGGATACCCAGTAATGTAATGTCGAAATTTATTAATGGAGTAAACAATAGCTAAGAATTCTTTTTCAGTGATAGTATAATTAAGCTCAGCAGGGGCTAAGTTTTTAGTAATATAATAAATTGCATAGGGTACTTGACCATCCTGCTGTCCTAAAACTGCTCCAATAGAAATATCAAAAGAATCTGAAGAAATATGAAAGGGTAGGGTCCAATTAGGTCCTCTCAGGATAGGAGCTGTGGACATCTTCTCCTTAAGCTTAACAAACATTGTCTGGCATGCTGCACTCCAAACAAACTACACATCCTTCATTAACAGGGAAAACAGAGGAGAAGCAAGTTTGGAAAAGTTTTATATAAATCTTCGGTAGTATCCAGCATGCCCTAGGAAACTTCGCACCTCTTTTTGAGTTGCAAGGGTAGGTATATTTTCTATCACCTTGATTTTTGAGGGATCCACCTGAATTCCATTGACAGAGATGAAATGCCCCAATACTACCCCTTCACTCATCATCATATGACACTTTTCAGTGCTTAATGAGAGCTCGGTTTGTTCATAGCGAGTTAAAACCTTCTTTAAATTTTCCAATGCTTCCTCAAAATCCTTGCCGTAACGAGTAAAGTCGTCCATAAAGATTTCCATACTATCATTAACTAACTCAGAAAATATGCCAATTACAGCTCTTTGAAATGTTGTTGGTGCATTACATAAACCAAAGGGGAGCACTCTGTAGGTAAATGTTCTCCACGGACAAGTGAAGGTAGTTTTATCTTGGTCCTCAGGAGCAATCTGAATCTGATTGTACCTTCTAAAACCATCCAGGAAGGAGAAGAACTTCTTCCCCAATAGGGTGTCTATTACTTGGTCAATAAAGGGCAAAGGGAAGTGGTCCTTTTGTGTGGCTTTGTTCAGCTCCCTATAGTCGACACAAACTCTCCATTTACCATTTTTCTTGGGTACAACTACGAGCGAGGAAACCCATTCGCTATCTGAAATAGGATATATAAATCTTGCTTCCAAGAGTTTCTAAATTTCTTCCTTCACTATGTCCCTTATATTGGGTTTCATTCGTCGTTGAGGCCGACACACAAGCCGGGAGTCACTTTTGATATAGATATGATGAGTGCATAGGTTAGAGGGAATACCCCTCATATCTATATATTCGTAGGCAAACGCCCCTTTGTGTTCTTTCAAGAGACTGATCAGGCACTTCTATTCATCTAAGAGAGATTAGGATTAATATTCAAGGTTTTTCCAGACTCTACCTCAATAGGAATACTTTTCGAGTTTTTCAATACTGGGATTATGTGTGTGACACCGACTAGTGTTTCTTCTGTAAGATTTTCTTGTTCTTCCTTGCCCAGAGTGATGTTCAGGATTTGATAAACTTCTTTATCAACTAAAGTGGGTTCACTGATGAAATTATTAATAGCATCATCTTTCATTTCATTCTTAAAAGTTAAGGCCTTCCCTATAGTTAATAGTGGCTGGACATCCTCCTCTTCCTCTGGCTCCATCCAAAAAGAGGTTTCAGCTTCTAGACTTGGCCGCGCTAGAGGATAAAGGGTGAGGTTTTTAGTCTTGGTGCCATCAGATATGGTCATAGACCCCAATCGACAACTGATGCAAGCATCAGCTATGGCCAACCAAGGCCTTCCCAGGATTAATGGGTGTCCTCCTAGCTGTGACTTTGGTTGTAACACCAAAAAGTCAGTGGGATATTCCCATGAATCAACTAAGATGATGAGATCATCCAGAATTCCTTCAGGTTTAATGGTGGATCTGTCCGCCAGTTCTAAAATAGTGGGGGGCGGTCTAAGATTAGTGAGCCCAAGTTTTCTTACAGTCTCAATTGTTATGACATTAATCGCTGCTCCTAAATCTACTAGTACATTGGGTATCTGTGTATGCCCTATCTGCAGAGTGACAGTGAGATTCCCAAGGTTGTCATACTTAGTCACTGGTGTTTTCCCTGTTATTAATGTAGATAACTTCCCTATGACATGAACAGTAGGAGGATCTCTGGCCTTCCTTCCTGGTTTCATAGTGCACAGGTCCCGAACAGTTCTAGCATAAATAGGTACATCTTGAAGAGCTTGCAGGAGGGGTATTTTAACATAAAGATTCCTTAACTCTCCTAGGAGGTTAAACTAAGGTTGCCCTCCCACCCTTGGTAGCATTAATCTCTCGGGGTACGGTGGTTGCCTAATTAGCTAGGTAGGCTGCGCATTGCCAGATTTATCATTTTGTGTTTCAGCCGTCCCATATATGGGATGTTCAACATCTTCAATAGTAGGCATTGTATCGGATGGATGATGTGGACTCACCCCTTCTTCATGTACAGAAGGTGAAACATCTTCTGTAATTACAGGTTCTACTATTTTCCCTAATCATAAATGAATATCGTTGCAAGGTACAGGGGAAAGAGAGTAGGCTGGCATGTTGACAGTCTCTAATTGATGGACTGTTTTGTTATTTGGGTTAGGATTAGGTTGAGCAGGCGGCTGAGGTCGTATTGGTGCATTAGGGAAAGAATTGTTCTGTAACTGCAGCTGCGACTGCTGATGAGGGTATTGAGGGTATTGAGGATATTGAGGATATTGCGGAGAGTATGGCGACTGTTGTGGTGGAGGTGGTTGAGGAAACTGGTTTCTGAGATGGAAATTCCTCCACCTAGGAGACCACGAAGTAGGTTGGTGTGGTGGCTATGTCCAGGGATTCCATGAATTATAATTTTGTATTGCAGGTTGGGAAGGATTCCACTGAGCATAATTTGAAGGGAACTGTGTATTCACATTTTGCATATTATTCCAATTGCTCATATTATTCAAAAATGGAAATGAGTCTGGGGGCATACCTTGGTTTTGAGGCTGCCAAGGTTTCTTCTGTGCAATAAAAGAGGCTGATTTCACCTCCGGAGCTGATTCCTGTAGGACAGCCTTCACTTGGGGAAGTGAGGGACATTATTTCATGTCTTGGTTCAGCTCGCATAGCTGACACACCTCTACTTTATCAAGCGGGCACTCCCTTAGAGGATGGTTCATTCTACATTGAGGGCAGAACACACCTAGTGTGAGGTCCTCCACTGCATGTTTTTGTTTCACCTTCGGGACATCGATCTCCGAGGAGATAGAGCTCATCATTTCTGTTTTAAAATTTTCAAGGAGATTTCCTATCTCTACACGAGTGGCTCCTCCATTAGATGACTTCTGAGTTCTGTCGAAGACATCATGTTCTAGCTTATCCCATTTATCCCACCTGTTGTTCCTAGAAGATCCCCTGGAGTACCTCTTACATAATTCCACAATCTTTCCAAAATATTCCTTGGAGATATCTCCCTTTCCTAGTAGGTTTAACATTTCTAAACAATCATCCCTAATCCCACGAAGCAGAATTATCTTGAGCACATCTAACCCCATGTTCATCTACCTAGCTCTTTGCACGTTGTATAAAAGCATTTCTACAAAATCTTCCAGACTCTCGTCCTCCTTCTGCACCATTTTGAACAATTCTTCTCTTTTTTCTTTGGTGTTGCAATATTCCTGATATTTATCCAGGAATACCTGTTTCATTTTATCCCAATTAGCAACAGTTCCTCCCCCCAAGCTCATGAACCAGTGTAGTGCGTTGTCCTTCAGGGTGTTAGGGAAGAGTTTTAGCTTTTGTGCATCGGTGACGTAGTCATAGCTCCGAAAGAGGATATCAAATTCAAAAATAAATTCATCTGGATCTTCTGCCGCTCTTCCATGGAAGCGAGGCAACACCGATGGTGAGATGTTTTTCATAGAGGATGTTCCCTCTGACTGCTGAATCAGGAATTGCAGTGTAGCCACCGTTCCTTCAGGCAGGGAGTGATTTTCATGATGATATTTTTCCCCCATTGCCTCTTCCTCGTTAGATTCATGTCTGTTACTCATCACCTCTTCTGTTTTCTCCTCTTTGTTCGTTCCTACGTTCTTTTCCTCATCTTTTTCTTCATTCTTTTCTTCGTTATTTTCCTCGTTCTTTTCTTCGTTCCTCCACTGATCAGTAATATTCTGGTGGAACTATGTCCACTCTTCTTTAGTTATAACCTTCCCATAAATGTGGTAGACCGGGCCTCTACCAGCAGGTCCAATTGTACCAGCTTTGTCCTCTTCTGTAGGGATATTTGAGGAAGTCGTTGTTGCTCGTATGTTCTCCACTATGGACCCTGACGCTGGCACCCCAAGATCAGCAGGGTTTCTTCTAATAAGAGTTTCTTGATGGCGATCCCTAGTGGATAAATCAATTATGTCAACAAGATCACCAATGAATGTCCTTCTGCCCAATTGTGGACCTCGACCACGACCCGAGCCACTTGCACTGTTAGTATTTTGTGGGGTTTTGGGAGTTGAAAGATGATCACACTAAATAACCTTCTCATATTCATACAACCCAAATCATTACAGCAAGGAAAATGGAAAATACTGACTAGAAACAATTACAAAATGCAACTAATGATGGTGTTTAATCTTTATCCTTCCCTGGCAACGGCGCCAAAATGTCAAGCACCCTATATGCAAGTAGATTACTACCAACGTACAGAGTGTGTGATATTTATTGTCAACCCGGGAAAGTCTTGTATTTCAAAGGATAAAATGCACACTATATGCTTAAACACAAATTCACTGCAATTGAACACTACTATCCTCTATCAACTATGCTCATCCCAAGAATCTGTGTGATCCCATTTACCTTCTAAATTCTGCAGTATCAAGTACTGTCTGCTATGCATTAATCTAAGAATAGAAAGATAACATAAGATTCAAATTACAATTGCAGATGAAAGGAAATCCTATTCGCATCCGTGAATGATTAATTCACCTATTCAATCTAATTACTCTAGAAATCCACAAGCATAAATTGAATATTGATATAGGAATTCAATTGCAAAGGATTGAGTTTGGATACTCTAAGAATTTGAAATGCAGGAATGAAATTCAACAATCATAACAGTAAAGACAAGTTGCAAAGATTCATGGAACAACAACTAAGACTGTAGGATGAACAGAGCTGTGTACAACTGCCACACAAATTCCATGAAAGATAATTACCTATTCAGTCGATTGTCACCTTATACACTACATATCTCCAAGGAATGCAATCACACTGTAAATCCACACTCACTACCGCTGCTTGCGAAAGAAATAGAATTAACAGGACATCACATAATAGATGAATTGAAAAGTCCTAATTTAACACAGCAATCTCTATGGAAGGCGGGCCCAGCCTTCACACAGAGATGTTGGCTGAACAAGCATGAAACTCTTAAATCAGAAGTAACTCCTTGTATTAAAAGATAGAGTAATTACACAATTCCTCCTCACAGCTAATACAATAATTGAATTATATGTTCAGTAACCCCTAGGTTGAGACCACCCTCTATATTTATATCATCTGGATCATAACATCTGATCCTATTATGGGGCAGCCATGAAGATCTCTAATATTCAGGCGTCTTAAATAACACTAGCTGTTACAAACGTGGCATGGTAAAGAAATAGAAAGCACAGAAAGACTATTTAATCACCCCAGGAGTAGCGGCATTTTCTGATTATGACTACACCTGAGCAGCAAGGTACTCTGAATCTCCAAATATGGTGCATTTTGTTAGAGCTTCCTTGTCATAGCTCTGTCCGGGATATTGCATTAGAACCGCATGCTTTGGGTGATGATAAGATGGCTAAGGATCAACTTGAGCAGT
>LPNX010071300.1:693761-711972 GCA_001517045.1 Pseudotsuga menziesii | reverse complement strand
ATGATTAAATTCTAATAAAGAGTGTGATATCATTAAATAAAATTTATTTTTTATCACTAACGTGTTTACTCTAATACTTCCATAGCAGCCTTCAAACTCCTTCAAACTCTTTCTTTACAATATCTCCACCTTTTCGAAATTACATCAATGTATACTTTAAATAAAATAAATCATAATATGTTCATGTTACAAAAATATAATTCATTTTATGTGCAAAAGTTCATGATTTAAATACAAATAAAACCTAATTTACAAGTTGTAAATAATAAAGAATAGGGCTTCTATATATTTTCTCTTGTAAAAAAAATATTTTAAATAGAACTCAAAAATTCAGAATAAAGTTGGCTAATGCAGAACAATTATATGTTCTAGAGAGCCTCCCAACCATAGACTTATTGTATTTGTTAGTACCTACACCCAAACCAAATTGTGACATTGTTAGGACAAAGGGTTTCAGAACTATCTACAATCACACACTATGACAGTTGTGGTTCCTTTTTAAACCTAACACTTTTCAAAGTGCTCAAAATAGTACATAGGATTTCTCACTTTGTATAATGGTTCTTCCTAGGTTCTATTTTTATTGCCTACCTAACACCTTTCTTCTTTGTTCCTTGAGACAGTATGCTCCCTTAAGGGATCCCTCTTCTTTTGCTTGTGGCTTTCCCCATTTGATTTCATGAACTAAATAAAAAGTATCCACATAAATG
The DNA here is from genome assembly GCA_001517045.1 of Pseudotsuga menziesii. Lineage (NCBI taxonomy): Eukaryota > Viridiplantae > Streptophyta > Pinopsida > Pinales > Pinaceae > Pseudotsuga > Pseudotsuga menziesii. The sequence continues at coordinate 711,262 of LPNX010071300.1, read as the reverse complement.
TCTGTTCACAATTGTATATACATATCATCCTTAAGTATTTCATAGTGTTTTTTTATAATCGAACACTTTACTCAGAGGTATACGTGACATATTTACAATATGACACAAATTAATTTAGCAGAAAAAATAAAACCAAATTAAATAGATTAAAAAAAATTGAGATATTAGATAAGAACTCACCAATCCATATCCCACTTTTGGTTAGTTCTTGGAAATATACATTTTAAATATTAAAATGTCTCCCTTCTTAAAATGATATAAGAACAACCCTATGGTGATATGTATCAAGGAAGGAGGTATGAGTGGAAAGAAGATATATCACAAGTTTAAAAATACAAATCAAAACATTGATGAGGGTTTGGAAAAAATTACCTACTATTCCAATATGAACTCTAGCTCCAATGTCAATCATTTATTAGTTGGGGAAATATGATATTACAAGGCTAACTCTTCAACTCATGGTGACGGTCATTGTCACATGATACCTAAGAGGAAAAGGGTGTCAAGGAGTGCTATTTTATTCAGGATTAGGAAAGGAATCTTCTTAAAAATCCAAGCCCATTTCAATAGGTATAAAGCAACTTCTCCGTCACACATGGGAGAAACCCTTAAAAAAATAGAACAAGGATGATAATGCCTCATACGAAGGGTAAGGCTACTTAGAGCATGTTTTCCCTATAACAATTGTTTAAATGAAGATATTTTCAATTGACATTCATGCTCTAGGAAGCCATGACAAAAAACTAGGTCTTAGACACCTTGTAGATATAGAGAAACATAATATCTTACTTCTGCAAGGGACAATGGGGAGGGATTATATTATACTTGGTGAATTGAGAAGTTGTTTCATGGGAATGGATTTTCTAGCTCTGGACATTAATAGCTTATCTTTTTGTTATATCTAGGTGGACACAATCTAGAACTAATAAATTATATACCACTTTTCAAGTGTATGCATGGTGCTATTCAGTAGAAGTTTGGCCTACTCTTTAACTTTATTGAACATGTATGGACCCTATGAGCACACGCATACTTTTTAGAAAGAATTTTTCCAGTTCAATGTTTTCTGGATTGTAATGTAACTGATGCAGGTAGGTGGGGCGGGGGGGGGGATTGTTGAACCTATATCTATGGACCCCCTACTTGGAAGACTTATAGGGTGAGATTTTCTTTTGTTTCAAAGAGCTTACATCAAATCAAACTTCTTAGACCACAATCCTTTATTATGAAATCATTGATTGACATAAGCCTAGTTAGTTTCCCAAGAATTTAATTCAGTAAAAGGAAATGACTATCATTGAAACATTTTCCCTATAAACAAACTGAAATCCATTCACCTTGTTCTATCCCTTGAAACTTCATATAAATTGGAGTTCCATCATATAGATGTTAAATTCACCTTCTTACATGTGGAATTGTAAGAAAATATTTACATGGAACAACCTCATGGTTATAAATATAATGATTCTAGTGTTCTTGTCAGCTTAAGAAATCTCGCTATTTCCTTAAGCAAGCCCCTCATGCATGGTATGTTAAAATGGTTAGATTTATTCTTGGAGACACCATTATATTTTAGATAGAATTATAACACCTATGTACCATTTCATAGTACTTGTTTTTGTGTTTTTCTTATACTACCTGGTAGTGACCCAAAACTTTTAGCCATATGAAATTCATTCATAAGAATAAATTTGAAGTATTCATGTGACCTTTTCACTTTCACATGGAAAATTGTAAGCCAACCCCATCTCCCATTTACTCTAGAATTGAATTTGTTGCCATCTTTACCACACCCAAAGTAGATGCCACTTTGTATCATCTTAAATTTCATTGGTTGATGGTCTCATTGCCCGGTATATGTAAACACCCCATGAGTGGAAGCATTGAAAGAAGATACTTTAATATATCCAAGGTACGACTCGGTTTAAGATATAACACAATTAAAGGGGGACTCCTTTATTGGTACTCCTTTATTGGTCGGTTTCAATGATAATGATTGGACTATCAACCCTAATGATCAAAAGTCTAATACAAATTATGTTTCTAGTCTTGGTTTTGGACTTATCATTTCGGCTAGTAAGAAGTAATGCATCCTTGCTCTTTGAGAATATAGGAAGAAAAGTACGACAATATGTTTTCAGAGCTCAAGAAGTCAACTTTTGACTGATCCCAATGTTGTGGTAAGATTCCCTCTAGAGGAACACTTCCTTTGTTAATGTTTGAAAAGCTTAAATGGCAAGAAATAGTGGAGGAATGTAAAGTTGTCGTTATGTGAGGACATTATCCCAATATTTGTTTTTTGGGATCTCTGAGAGGAAGAGAGGCCTAGTCTCTCGGAGTTCCAAGTATACACATCAATTTATATTTTGATTTCTGCTTGAAAGAACAAATGGAGCATTTATTCTCATCCCTAGATCTAATCTAATCTCAGCCATTAGATTAAATGGTCTCTCACCTACTTAGGGTTCAGTCACAAGCAAGGGAAAAGGAAAAAATGTATTCATTCTTGAGAGAAGAGTGAATGAGAGAGAGAGCAGAGAGAGGGCACAAGTTTAAAGGCACTCAGCTAAAGTTTTTACTGTGGGCACAAAAATTGAGACAGAATTAAATTACTAGCATAGATTCAAAGGAGAGTACGGCCTTCATTTATTGCTAGCACAAAAATCAAGAAGAGTACGACCATCTGTACAATACATATTTTGGGCATGTTTTTCAAGGAAAACTTGGGCACAAATTTCGAGGAAAAGACAAGAACTTTTTTCTAGACAGCAGGCAAAGTTTTTGAGGCACAGTTTTTGAGGTCGTACAGCTGCATTTAATGCAATCTGTACAGTACAAATTTTGTGACTGTTTTGGCACAAAAATCGAGGGTAGCATTTAACCTCTCTGGCAAAGAAGTCAAGAAATTATTATTTTTTGTTATTTCTGCACATTTTTCGAGAAGGAAGCTTGCACAAAACTCGAGGCAACATTTGCACAGAAAACAAGGAAGCCCACTAGATTGAGATAAGTTGTATTTTTTACTGTAAAAGACTGTCTGAATTTTCCTAGAAGAAATAATAAATCTCTCTCTCTGACTAGTTTTCCCCATGTGGGTTTTTCCAGGGCCATTGGCCAAAAATTTATGAGTACTGTGTGTTGAATGGTGTGCATTTATTTACTTTTTGTCCATGAAAAGATTGAATTTACAACAATGTTTTTAAGTCTGAAAATTTTGGATTCCAGCCTTTACATTTTTTGGGTTTGTTAATCAACTGAGATATTTTCACTTCTAAACCGGAGGCTGAAACTTGTGAAAAATGTACCTAGTATCAGAGCTGAGTGGGGTAGAAAACTAATTTTTGCAAACAGAAAAGTCATTTCCAAAATTCAGAAAAACTGTTGTGACAGTAGCACCTTTTTGTTGAAACTTGTTCTTTGAAAAAACTGTCTTCCGTCAGACTAAGAATGGAGGATAGGCTAGATGGGGTAGGGAAATTTAAGCCAAGGCTTACCACTAAATATCCCAAGTAAAGAACTTGTTGATCAATATTTCTTGATTGACTATGTTGGGTGTGATGAAAGCCTAGAATGTGCAGGCTGTTCAACCTTATTTTTCCCTTTCTGTTTTGATTTTCAGGTTTCTACATGTGAAGCATTCGCTACAGCACATCCAGATGGCCTCCTCAGCAGATCTCTTGACTCCATACAATTTCCACTCATGGAAAATTTATATGGAGATTCAGTTGTGCTCCAAAGGACTTTTAGAGTCACCATGGACACTGAAGTTGAGCCTGGATCCACTGTAGAAAAATCAAGATTCTTGAACAAGAAGGATGAAGCCTTCAGTTTCTTGTACCTCTCTATTTCCTGAGACCTTCTCTTCCATCTTACGGATTTGAAGACACCAAAAGAAATATGGGACAAATTGGAATATCTATATGGAAAGCATGATGACTTGAGGGTTTACCAACTCGAAAATGAACTCATGTCTCTCCAACCTTCCAATTTCAAGACTCTAAATGATTTCTTTACAAAGTTCAAGCATACTATTTTATTCTTGAAGCAATGCAATGTGGAGAAGGAGGATGATCAGCTCATCGTTGCCATTCTCTCCAAACTCAAGGCTGATTATGTATTTTTTGTTTCTACATTCCATGCGAGGAAGCTCACAGCCCCTGGATGGAAGATGCCTACACTCAATGCCTTCATTGAGTCCCTAACTAATGAACATGACAAGCTTGTCCAGATGGGGATCATCCGATATTCCCTTGATCAAGCCCTCCATGTCTTGAGGCCCAAAGATTTGAAGGGTAAAGGAAAGCAGCAGAAAAATCAGAAAACTAAATTTGATGCTCCCAAGCCTAGAGTTGAAAACCAGCAGCATGATGAATCTTCCAGTTCAAGGAAGAACAAAGGAAAAGGGCACAATGGGAAAGAAAAAGTCAAGTGTTCTTACTGTGGGAAGGGTTTTCACCCTGAACATGCCTGCATGAAGAAAAATATTGATGAAGCAACCTCTCTCCTTGAGAGGAATCACATCAATCTTTCGGAGAGCTTTCGGAGGAGAGATCACCAATATCGGGAACTACAGCATGAGAAAGGTCATGCCCTCATCACAAGCACTTCGAAGTCCAAAGCACTACTGATTGACTCTGGACCTTCAAATCACATGATGGCTAAAAAAGACTCCTTTTCATCCTTGGAGACCGGGAAATCCATCCCCATCCACATGGGAGATGACTCCACCATCATTTCCAAAGGACAAGGTACTGTAGATCTAGAAAATGGTTTTTTCTCTAATGTTTTGTATGTACCGTCTCTAGTAGAAAATATCCTTAGTGTCTATCAGATGACACATACAGGAATGCCTAAGAGAGTCTCTTTCAGCCCAAATTATGTTGAGATAACAGAAATTGCATCTGGGAAACTCATTGCTAAAGGTCTTGCAAACCATCATGCAAAAGCCTATGAGTTCTCTCACTTTGTTGCGGATGCAAAGCCCACCGCTCTGCTAACTCATGGAAATGAGGTTAGTAGGCTATGGCATGAGAGCCTTGGCCATATTAATTTCAAACATTTGCAGCAATTACAGAAATAATCCATGGTTGAATTCCTCTGGTCATCAAGGAAACCACGGGAATTTGCAAGGGTTGTGTGATTGGAAAACACCCTGAGCACAAGTTCGATCGGGGGAAGGCAAACCGAGCTACATGCATATTGGGGCTGATAAATTCTAATATCAGTGATCTAATGCCTATCACATCCATGAATGGATCAAGGCACCTCCTTAATTTTATTGATTATTTTTCAAGGTATACATGGGTTTTCTTTCTTAAAAAGAAATCAGAAGTATGTGAAAAAATTTCTGAATTGAAGGCCTTGATCGAAAATGCCTTTGGGATTAAGATCAAGATATTGAGATCTGATAATGGAGGGGAATATGTCATTAATGATTTGATATACATATTCTCCCAAAGTGGTATTCAGGTCCAGCATTCAATTCCCTACACTCCCCAGCAGAATGGAGTAGCAGAAAGGAAGAACCAGTCTCTCAAGGAGATGACCACCTGTATGTTGGAGTCAAAGAAGCTTGTTGAAAATTTGTGGGATGAAGCCATGAATGCTGCAGAATACATTCAGAATAGGGTGTCACACTCATTCATGAAAGGAAATACTCCTTTTGAAGCATACTTCGGACACAAGCCGAATGTGTCGAACCTACGGGTGTTTGGGTCCACTGCATGGGCCCGGATTTCGCTTGATAAAAGAAGGGCTTTGCAACCGCAAAGCATAGAATGTCTGTTTATTGGGTATCCTAATGAATCTAAAGGGTTCAATATACTAGATAACAAGACCAAATAGATCATCAAGAGAGAAGTGTCAAGTTCGATGAGCCTCTTCAGGAGGTGGAACTAGTGAAGGGGAAAACTGTTGAATTTCCTTCCTATTCTACTGAATATTTGGATGATGAAATTGGGGGGGATGACCCTGATTTGGATCCTATGATTTATGATATCAGTGTGCAACAATCATAAGATGCTCAATCAGAACCTGAAGTGCAAAATCATCTTCCTACATGGGCCCAACAGACACTCTCCTCCGCAGGAGAAAACATTGGAAATCCGGATGATCCAAGGAGAACCCGGTCTGATTTCCAAAGAGCAGGTATTGCGCTCTCTTATTATGATAATTTGCTGTCCAAAAATTGCTATTTGATGATTATTTCAGATCCAAAATCCTACTACCATTCTCGGAATGATCCGAGATGGCAAGTTTCCATCGATGAAGAGATGCATTCTCTTCAGAAAAACACTACTTGGGAGTTAGTTTCTCTTCCTCCGGGAAAGAACTTGGTTTAATGCAAGTGGCTGTTTCAGAAAAAGGTTTTTTTTTATGCAAGAACCTGAAAATATAAGGCAAGTCTGGTAGAAAAATATTTCTCAGATCCAAGGAGTGGACTACCATGAGACCTTTGCACCGGTTTTAAAAATTGACTCCATCCGCCTTGTTTTGGCTATTTCAGCATCCAAGCACTGGGAGGTGCATCACATGGATGTTAATTCAGCCTTTCTACATGGGGATATTCATGAGGAGATATACATGAAGCAGCCTAAGGGCTACATCACTGATCCATCTTTGGTTTGCAAGCTAAAGAAGTCACTATACGGGTTAAAACAGGCCCTAAGAGAGTGGTATTCCAAGATGGATGCCTTCCTTCTCTCGCAAAACTTTCAGAGATGTAGATCAGATACAAATGTGTATTTACAGGAGCATGATGGTCATCTAGTTATCATTTTTTTATATTTTAATGACTTACTGATCGTAGGTAGCACGGTTGCCTCCATTTCAGCCATCAAAACTGCTCTCCACAATGCCTTTGAAATGAGTGATTTGGGGCTTCTAAAACAATTTTTAGGGCTCAAAATCGAGCAAAATTCTGATGGTATTATGGTCACTCAGTCCAAATAGACTTCAGACCTGTTATTCAAGTTTAACATGGCTGAATGTATGCCTACACCATTCCATTTCCCTTCAGGTATAAACCTTGAAGAAGGAAAACACGCACCTCCCATGGACTGCACTATCTATCGACAGCTGATTGGTAGCTTGTTGTACTTGAAACATTCTAGGCCTGATATTTGTTATGCCATGAATGCTATATCAAGATACATGCAGAAGCCTCATGATCTTCATTGGAAGGTATTCAAGAGGATCCTCTAGTATATTCAGGGAACCAGGACCTACGGCATTCACTATGCTACAAACTCTGAGCTAGAGATGGTTGGATACAGAAATTTTGATTGGGCAGGTGATTCTATTGATCGGAATTCAACTTCTAGATATGTATTCATGTTTGGTGGTGGCCCTATTTGCTGGTCAAGAAAAAAGCAGGCTGCCATAGCACTATCTTCAGTAGAGGCCAAGTATCGAGGAGCGGTGAATGCTTGCATCCAAGTAGTTTGGTTGCAAGGCATTCTTTTAGATTTTGATCTTGGTAGTACTTTTTCCACTGTCCTCTTTTGTGACAACCAAAGTGCTATTAAGATATCCACTGATCCAGTTACCAGGAAAAGGACCAAGCATGTAGAGATCCACATGCACTACATCAGGGAGATAGTGCATGACAGGACCATCATTCTGCAATACTTCCCAACTGATGAGCATATTGTAGACATCTTCACCAAGATCTTTTCAGAAAATAAGTTCACTTACCTCTGTTCATTGTTGGGGGATGATTTCATTAGGGTGATTCAGACTACTTTCAGTGTTTAGCTTGAGGGGGGGGTTTTCCCACTGGATTTTCCCTCTTTTCGTCACTTAGTTTGTTTTGAGCATTGTTTTCAGTTTCAGCATTGTACAAGGTGACCTATGGCCTTAGTTGTCGGGGCCCTAGCACTTTTATGCATCTATGTTTTCTAACTCTTCTTGAGTATAGCTTAAGGGGGGGTGTTGGAGACATTTACCACCATACACACTCTTTTTGGTCAAATTGGCCTAGTTAAACCACTATCCTAAGTATAATTGACATTAATTGCCAACATCCAGTCACACCCATGCCTACCTACAGTTAAGGAGGCTAACTGGACCACTTTGGGGGTGATCTGAGTGATATTAATGCACCTAATTGCTAACTGGTGGTTACAATCAGTTAAACCAGTCAGTTAAGTCACCTCCTCTCATTAAATATATTATTTAATGATTATTTATTATTATATAATGATCTGGAGTCAACAGGGGTGCCTCCACCAACTTCTGATGATCAGTTCAGCTTCAGTTAACCTCATCAGGGTTCATTGAAGTCATGGAGCACTAGCACTTGATGGTTGGCTTGCTATGACATGTGTTTGATCTCCTTCAGTTGAGATTCAGTCATTTATTGCACTTCGACTTCAGTTAGGGTTTGCTGAGTCAATTAGGGTTTTGGTCAAGTGGTTAACTGAGTGTGAACCAATGGTTTAGAGTCAGTTAAGCTAGACTCACTCATTGATTTCAAATTGCCTCCTTAGGTATTCGAATTCCTCATTGATTCCTATTCCTTGACATTGTTATTGTAACCATTCATTGTTTATTAAATATACAGAGAGGAAACCAATTCCAGTTTCGATTAACACCATTTCATGAGTTATTTGTTGATTATTCTTTGATGAGATTGATGCTTTGTTCCTAGATCAATGTGCAAGAATAATACTATGAAGGTGGAAGATTCCATTGACATCTGCCAAAAGAAACGAAAACTAATGACAAACCCGATCACCATGAGAAAAATACCTAACTATGCAAAAGTGTACAATAATATACAATAACCAGCCTTGGCTGAAAATTATGCATAGTACTTTTTGAGATAGAGCCCATTTCTAAGGCCGTTCCCTCATAATCCACTAACTCATAAGTGCCCTTCTCTAACACATGTTTAACGACGTAAGGACCACACCACATGGGGTTAAACTTTCCTGCCCCCAAGGGTTCTTTCGGTTGATCCCACAAAAGGTCCAAGTCTCACTCACTAAACCTCCTTGGACGGACAGACTTATAGTACTGGACCTTTATGGGATTCTTATTTACTTCTATAGCCACCAAGGCATCTCAAAGCTGCTCATCAAGTTGCTCAAGGTGGACCAAACGCTCCTCCAGTGGTGAAGTGTCTAGCAAGAGCTCTATGGCTAGCTTCAAATAAGGAATCTCGCATTCAACTGGCAATACTAACTCCACTCCATGTACAAGTTGATATGGAGAAAAACCCGTGGCAGTCTTAACAGCGATTCTATACGCCCACAAAATAGGATATAACATAATGTGCTAATTATTCTTGCTTTGTGTGATGGTTCGTTGGAGAATGGATTTGAATGATTTATTCACTACTTCTACCCGTCCATTCGCTTGAGGGTAGTAAGAGGAGGAATGCTCTTGTTTGTACCCTAACTTTGATGCCAACTCTTCCATCATATGATTCTGAAAGTGCGAGCCATGTTCAGTGACAAGCCCTTTCAAAATTTCAAACCGAGTAATAATCTGGTTGAATACGAAGTGCACGACTATCTCACCATCAGATTTAATTGTGGGCATAGCCTTAGCTCATTTCATGAAGTAGTCAACAACCACTATGATATGATGATGCCCCCCAGCTGAAGCTGGGTTGCAATCCATAAAATCAAGCCCCCACTTAGTGAAGGGACCGGCAATGATGATGGGATATAACGGGGCAGGTTTCGAGCGCATATTATGTGCAAACACCTGGCAAGGGTGGCACCTCTTAACCGCATCTACACAATCCTTAAAGATCGACAACCAGAAATAACCTGCTCTTAATATTTTTTGGGCTATAGAAAGCCCAGATAAATGACCACCACATGCCCCTGATCCGTAGAAATCATTCAGCACCACCTCAACATCCTCATGATTTAAACAACGACGTAAAATGGAATCTACTCAACAACGGTATAAAGTGTTATCCACTATGAGGTAATTCTTAGACACGTGATGTAATCGTCGTTGTTCATCTCATGAGAGGTGAGTAGGGACCTTCAATGTTTGTAGATATATAATGATATCCCCATACCATGGGTCTAAATTTGAGGTTAAGAAGATGTGCTCATCGATAAACATATCTTCACATACCAACTCCTTGGCTTCGCTTGGGAAATTCGATATAAGCTCTGCAAAAATTAATGATTTTTTCGATTTTGCCGAAACAAACTCGAGGTCAAATTCTTGCAGGATGACAATCCATTTATTATATTTTCCCCCAATCATCCTTTGAGTGAGGATGAATTAAAATGGATTGACATGGGCTAAAACCAAGGTCTGGCGAAGGAGAATATAATGTCTCAACCGTTGAACTGCATGTACGGTAGCTAAGGCAAGCTTCTCAACATGGGAATAATGAATCTTCATGTCAATAAGATTCTATCTCAGATAGTATATGACATGCTCTTGGAGCTCCTCATCCTCTTGAACCAAAACCATACCAATCGTCTCCATGGATGCACCCACATAAAGTAGAAAATCACGGCTATAGTATGGGGGACTAATCACTGAGGCTGATGCTAGGGCTCGCTTGAGCGCATCAAAGGACTCATGGGCTCGCTCATCCCAACAAAAGGTGGTGTCCTTTTTCAAAAGATGCATGAAGCCTCTAGTCAAATTGGTAAAATTGACAAAGAATCTCTATAAGAAGTTTTCCATGCCTTGAAAAAATTGAAGATGATGAGTATTCTTCAGGGGAGACAACTGAATTATTGCTTCAACCTTCAAAGGGTCAACTCTTGTACCCTCTTTAAAAACAATGAATCCGAATAAGCGACCTGACTTCACACAAAATATGCACTTGTGAGGATTTAACCTGACCAAATAATGGTGGCACATTTTGAATACCAATCTCAAATGATAGGAATGACACATTCTCATACGAGAATGAGCAGCAAGGTCATCCAAAAACACTTCAATAATCGATTTGAGATCGTAAAAAATCGAGGTCATTTCCTGCTGAAAAGTAGCTCCGATGTTCTTAAGGCCAAAAGGCATTTTTCAATATGCAAAAATTCCCCAAGGACAAATAAATGTAGTCTTATGTTGGTCCTTAGGTTTACTTTGTATCTGATTATATCCAGAAAATCCGTCCATAAAGGAAAAAACCTCGCTACCCGCACACTCATCCAAAATCTGATCAATAAATGGTGTGGGGAAATTTTCCTTAGGACAGGCATGATTCAAATCGCGGAAATTAGTACATATGCGAATCGCTCCCTGCTTCTTATCAAGAAGAATGGGGTTTGAAACCCACTCCATCAAGGGAATGGGATAGATAAAATTGGCTTTCAATAGTTTCTCTATCTCTGCCTTAATCATGGGTGCTTTCCTAGGATTCACCACACGCAAACGTTGTTGAATAGGCTTAGCGTTGGGATAAGTCTTAATCTCATGTTCAACAATGCGAGGGTCGATACCTAGCATTTCGTCATAAGACCAAGCAAATATATCACGAAATTCTTTAAACAACTCGGTGTATTCTTGAATCTCAGCATGGGAACATTCTGCCCCAATATAGACATTCTCTATCCTGCTAGGATCGCGAGAGATATTGATAGGAATCATTGGAGATATATTTTCCATGTTCCCATCAACCATCAGACCAGGAGAGCTTAATGGAACCATGGGACTACCAATTCTCTCATTAAGAACCTCCCTAAATTCCTCACGCTCCAAGTGGTCAAGCTCGGGAAGAAAGTAAGATCTATGATGGAGCTCTTCCCATGGTGGCTCAACTCCCAACTTGGCCTTAATAATCGCTTCGTCTAAAGGAAAAACACTATCAAGGTAGTCATGTGCGTGAGAAGACTGTACTACCCATACAGGAAGCACATAAGGGTCCTCCTCCTTTGTCCATGAAGAGGAAGGACTTGGCTCTGCAACACACTCAAAATTAGCTTGATAAGATACCATAGTTGCAAGCAATGGCACGTCCATCACGATGGGCTCACTTGAAGTGCTCGACGTAGGAAGAATCCAAGGATCTTCCATGTGACTCGTGCAAAAAGACACCGATCTCATAGATGTCAAAGCCTCACTGGAACTAGACCTTATCATAAGGATAGGTGCAGAGCAAATAAAACTTCACATGAGGGATGGATACATGCCCACACCCACACTCCCAGTTGCCGACTGAGAGTGCTCTACAATCAGGATCGAAGCTCCCGAAGATGCGGTAACTGACAGATTCTTGAATGACATTTGATCAATCGTAACTATCTTCTGGTTAAATGGAAAGCATACAACACGAAATAGGGAAGAAGCTATGGCTTTCATACTGTACATCCAATTCCTACCCAACAAGAGATTGTAGTCAAGGGGCGCATCAACCACCTTGACCTCTATCGCAGTGGTATTTCCTCCCAAATGGAACTTAAGGGAAGGAAGGATCCCATGCGGCCTAAATGATCTCCCATCAAACGCAGTTAACATGGTCACCGATTTAGACAAATCAGGGGAACCTAAACCCTTCCAACATGATAAAGACATCACAGAAGCAGCAGCGCCTTCATCAATCACAGTGTGCTTGACAGTCATGTTAAGACATTCTACATGAATCAAAAGAGACACATAGTAAGGCAAGTGAGGATGAAGTCTTGCGGTTTCAAATTTAATCACGAAGGAAGAATTATCCTCATTCACACCAAGGGAAGAAAGCAAAGCCTTCCTTTACGAAGGACAATTCTGAATTACTTCTAGTGCAGACATCGCACAAGGAGTGTGGCCCAAATCCTCGACAACAGAATAGTTCTGGGTGGCTTGAGCATTAGGATTGTGCCCTGAACGCTTAAGGACTCCCTTAGGAATGCGAGGTGCAGCTTCAGGTTTATCCATAGGTTTTTCAATACACAAAGGGGTTCCTGGTGGATCAGGTTCCTTTCCTAGGCTAGGTTGTGATGAACCATAGTCCTTCGCACAGGTCACAACTTTCGCAGCATGTACCATGTTAATGTAACCACGACCACTACCCTCTAGCGGATCTTGATCACCACCAGACTGATCATGGGTCCTCGAGTTCATATTTTTATTGTGAGGTAAAGGTTTAGTCAGCATAGTTGGGCCCTGTGCCAAGAACCTTGAGGCTTCATCAATATGAGGGCACAAGTAAGTGAGGTGATCTTCCTTACACAACATGAAAGGAAATTTAACCTTACGTTTAGCTTGATTCCCCCCCCCCCAGCACTACAAGCATTATTGTCATTATTATTATAATTTTCATTCCTATTCCCACCCTTACAATTGTTCTTACCCTTGTTTTTATTCCATCTGGGCTGCTGGCTACCCTTTTGGTCCGACGATTGCACCGAAAGCACACTCGCCATTTGGGTGGGTTGGGACGAAGTCGTGACTTGTCCCGAAGCAAATTGGTTGGTTGACAATTGATTAACTTGTTTTGCAACCGAATCTGCAGGTTTAGCACTCGCACAACCAACAATGCCATCGGCATGTGGTCCAGGTTTAACTTTGGGGTCGAAACTAGAATGTGGAGCATTGGGAATGATCTCATATAAAAAACCGGATTGAGCATAAATCAAATCCAGTTTCCGTGCCCTAAAAATGGCTTGTTCCTCATTTTTCACTCTGGATGTAGAAACATCCTTCACTATATAAGGCAATAACGACTTAAGGAACCATTCGAGGAGGAATGTATAAAGGCTTTAATCAACCTCTTTTGTCTACGCCACTCTTGGATATGATCTGAGATATGTGTGGATTTATCCTACCAAAATGTTGACAAGAGTTCTATACCAATTCCATAATGCACTGGTAGCTGGAAGTGGTTAAGAAAAGTCATCTCTAGGTCATCGAACAAAGTGAATGCCCCCCTAGGTAGCTCTATATACCATTTCGCAGTAGGCCCTATAAGGGTGCATTGAAACAGCCTTAAACGGATCGAATCCTGGTGTAAGGAATTTGAAGACCACCATAGGTGAAAGGTAGTAACATGTTCGCTCGGATCCTCTCCCAATTTTCCCTCAAATTCGGGTATGTCCGAGGGAAGCTTAGTAGGGACAGCCGGCCAAGCCAGGTCATGAGCTACAAGATCGTTCGTAAATCTTGACAAGTCAGGAAGATTCAGCGTTGCGAGGAAAGGGAGCCTAGGATGAGTAGGTTGATGGACCACTCCCTGGTAGTTCTGATTCACATAGGTCTGATTACCATACCCACCATGGCCTTGGACATAGTGCCCTCCTCCCATTTGACTCGTATAGGGTGGCATGGAAGCACCATAGTGTGGTGTACCTTGACTATTCGAAGCTACAAAGTCGTAATTTCGAGAGTAAGTGGGTTGTTTATAGCCGCACCCATAAGGTGAAGAACCCTGTCCATACTGCGTCCCATAATAAGGTCCACAAGTCATCGCATGCGATGTCCCATGAGACACTCCGTAAGTAGGAATATACGCTCCAGAATTAGTAACATGACCTCTATAACACTACTACATTTCGACCAAAAATCTGACGGCCGTCATGTCGGATTTTCGACACTTTCCTGTTGCATGTACGACACTTTGATTTTTTTTTAAGCGTCGGAAACTTGTCGTCGGTTAGCTGACACTTAAATAACCGTCGGTTAAGAAACACCTATGCAACCGTCGCTTAAATGTAAAGTGTCGCTTAAGCGATAGAATATTTTCGACGGTAGTAAATTTTTTTTGAGAAAATAGCCTTCATAACCGTCGCTTAAGCGACGAATATCAACTAAAAGCGTCGGATATGCGACACCTACAACTGTCGGATAGGCGCCGTATATTAAACTAAACGTCAGAAAAGCGACACATATGACTGTCGAAGAAGCGACGGCTATCTAGAAAAGGCGTCGAAAAAGCGACAGAAGAAACCGTCGCTTAAGCAACGCTTGTGGAAATTTTTTTTTTTAAATTAATTTTTTTTTTTGCTAATTCGGTCTTACTAGGAACAGATGAGGGCCTTTTCAACTTCGGTCTTCAATTGGTGCAGTGAAACACTTATATATATTAGAGCTTGGAATGAAAACTAAACTAAATCTCTGCCTGCCAAGCAAGGAACACTGGAGATATACACGGGTCAAGCTACTAGTAAAGGTGACAAGATTCAATATATCATGGCGCAAACCAAGAAATTTATTACTTAAAGAGCTGTTGTGATACTAGTAATGAACAGACCATTGCAAGGATACGTCATATCTATAATAAGTCTGATGTAAGGCTAATGAAGCTTAGTAAAAAGCTTAATAATAGTGATGAAAAAGACTGTAATCAAAGCAATATGAGCTTGCTTAGTTATCTTGAATAAGCTGTAAGTGATACCACTAAGAGTTATGGATTCCAAGCTGTTACAGTCTAGTCATTGTGTTTAGTTTAAGCATTTGTATTACATTAATATGAGCTCTATAACATAGCTTGTATTCAAGCAAGTATGGGAAAAGGGTAATCATACTAGTATCATTACGTTTCATGAAGGGTCCATGTTTCTTCTATCATTCCTTAGGGAATAATCGTGATGTTATAACTCATATGGGATTAGAGCTCTAGTCATATCTTACACTTTACTCGAGTCTAATACAGGTCCATATAAGCTAACAACCTATTGGATACAGGAGTATGTATTCTCGTAATCAATTACACATAGATAATACTGGTAAAATAGTATGCGTTTCCTTTATCGAATGGGCTATGAGTTCCATATCTTACAATGGTTGAAACATGGGTAATAAGCATAATCAATACATGTGTGTAAACAGCTTAGGTATTAGCTTAGCTTTAGCCGTGTATAGTTTATTGGAATAAGCTGATCATCCTATACGTTAAACAGTATTGGTTTCATTACCATTAGTTACATGGACTAGAACAGTGATACACATAGAGGGCATAATTAGGAAGCAAGAATGAGACAGACATTTAAGACTTGCAATTTCATTCAAAATATAAAGGCTTTATAGTTTACACTTGCACAAAATAGTGTAAACATCCTAATAGAAACCCTCTGTTTTCCATCAAATCAAAGCTTCAAAACTGGGAGATGAATGTTGGATTAAGGCTGTTCAAAACTATCATACTGTCCCCAAACAATAGCCATACATCTTAACAAAAGTTGGGTAATTTTCTTCACATTCATATACTTTGGATTGTGTGCAGGTCTAGTCACAAAGATGGAGCGATCTTCACTAGTGAAGGTCTAGGGCTTCAAATCCCCTTTTTTCACAAGGTTAAGCTTCACATGGCTTCTCTGGACTTGTAAACGTTTGACCTTGATATTGTTGCACTTGACGCTGAACCTGGATTTTGTTAGAGGAATGAAATTTTCCAATACGTTCTGAATCCTCCAATTTCCTCATAAAAACTGGGATAAAGCCATGGACTCATGCTTTATGGAATCACAAGGATCTTCTGTTCTGACCAATTTGCTTCAACTATGAAAATTCTAGGATTTTGCATATGATGACCTGAACTGCCACACAACTGCAGAGAAGTTGCCACATCACAACTTCACCAAATCTCATGGGGTCACACTTAGCCCATATGCAGAGAGGCAGCTACAGGTTGAAGGTATTTTACGGCCTAGGCAGTGAAAAACCACCCTAAATATGTTCCTTTTATGGCTGATATGAAAGGCTGGAAACAAGTCTGAAACAACCTCTGATGCTACCACAATTTCTTCAGGATCATTGTTTATTGTTTACCAAACTCAAATTTGCACTATTTTTACTGTTTAGATGCACAGGACGAAGGCCGAGTCTTATTGGCACTTAGTCTCAGTGAGCTGCATTTTGACTGTAGGGCTCATTCCTTTAAGAAATTACTGTGATACTACTTCACAAACTGCCAGATTTTAAGTATGCCCCTGCAGTTATCCAAGGAACAACACCTCTCTTACAAACTCCAGTCTCTTCTCATCCAGAATCATCAAGAATGTGATAAAAACCACAAATGCATGCCCATGCAAAACCTGGGGTAATAGAAGGGAAAGCATAATTTTAATTTTTTGCTCAAACTAGCAACAAAAAAATAATAACCTTACCATAACGGCAACTTATTCTAGTGACATATTAGCAGAAAGCAATATCTGTGGTGCTTTGAATCCCAATACTAATGAATTCTAACAAAAATAACATCATGTTAAGCATGTTTCCCATACTGATCATCTAAGAGGGACTAAATATTCTTCAGATACAAAGGAAGTTTTGCTCTCGCTTAAAAAATAAGCCAAAAATTTTAGTTTTATGTACACAAAATTTCATTCAATTCCTTCTTTCTCAAGCTATAAGGCAACTTATGTATAAACTGCTCAGATCACCAAATATTACACATATACGGATGCTGGAATAACAGAAAGATTGTAATCATGTACATACCAAGAGCTCTCCCTGACTCGGCAGCAAATAAAAATGATATCGGCCCCCAAAACCCATACATTAGCAAATCCCTGCTACAGATATAATCTCTATTTGATCCTGACACTGCCATATCTTTGTTCTCTGCCACTGCCTTCAAATCCCCTTGAAAGTTAAAA
>LPNX010071300.1:593706-688756 GCA_001517045.1 Pseudotsuga menziesii | reverse complement strand
TATATATATGCTATTGGAGCTGCAATTACCATAGCGCTGGCTTACTTTTTTAAGCCAGCATGTACTATGCTTTTTTAATATAACTGGCCCTTAAATTCTAAGAAATGATGTGTATTGTTCTTGATTTTGGTAAAAATGTCCATGCCTTCATAAAAGTAATGCATGGAGAAACCAGGGAGCAACAGCTTGGAAGACAGAGTATCCAAAGTGGAATTGATGGAATTCAAGACTCCTAAGCCTACACCTGAAATATTAAATTGCTAAGATTCTCTGCTTCTAAAGAGGACTGCCCACCCATTTCCAGTTAAGAAAGAACTCAGGTTACTGCAACATTGAAGATAGAAAATTTGAATGTTCAAGCTGTCTAAGGTGAGCCACTGAAGTTTAAAAGGAGACAAATCAACCTGTGTTTGATTTGGATATTGAACGATAGACTGCAAGAGCAATGCATTACCATGGAAATCATAAGCCAAAATACCAGTAACTGCTAATGCACAGGAAGCATGATCTAGTGCAAAGTGATCTTAAAGGAAGGTTTTGAATATGGTTTCTATAGATATGGGCATGTGAACAGTAGAATCAAGAGGCACCTGTGCCTTTCTCATATCTGGTGAACCACTTTCCACCATTTGGAGCTGTAAGAAAAGGCAACTGATCCATGGTCCCATGCTGAGCCAATTCAAGAACCAGATGTCAAACCACCTAGTTGTACTTGTACCACCATATGAAAAGAAACTAATGTCATGAGCATACAAAGTGATCTTCATCTGGAAGTAGTCTTGGAATACAGGATTCATATCTCTCTTGCTTTTGTCACCACTCGGAACTCTTCAAAAACATATATTCTTGTCACTAGACCCCTTTGCATAATGCATAAGAAAAGAAGAACTACCCAACAGAGATGCAGGGGGTCGTCTTCCTGCAGGATCAGAACCAAAAACCATGACTCTCCATCTCAAATTTTCCTGAAATTTTCCTGGAAGGCATTAGAGTGGGGAAACATGTAACAGAGATAAAGAATCCAGAAACCTGCAGGTAGAGAGTCTTGAGCAACATGGAAAAGGTAAGACAGGAGAAGAAAATGTTGAAAATAGAACCAAAGCAAAGGAATTTGGACAGAGAACCAAAGCAGGGTAAACTGCCTCAAATAGCAACCAATGCTAAACAAAGTTGATAACCAAGCAAGGTTATGATGCCTGTGAAAATAAAGAGGTGCTATCCAAAACCAAAGACAACGGGATATGACAATCCTACAGCAAAAGCAAAAATAACAACCTAATAAGAAATAGCAAACATACCATTCTAGAAACCTGCAGGTAGAGAGTCTTGAATAACATGGCAAGGGTAAGTCAAAGGAGAAGAAAATGTCGAAAACAGAAGCCAAAGCAAAGGAATTTGGACAAAGAACCAAAGCAGGGCAAACTGCCTCAAACAACAACCAATGCCATGCAAAGATGATGACTGAGCAAGGCTATGATGCCTACGATAGTGAAGAGGTGCTATCCAAAACCAATGATAGCATGATATTACAATCCTACAGCAGAAGCAAAAATAACAACCTAATAAGAAATAGCAAACATACCATTCCAAGCAAAGAGCTTAAGGTAAAGTGAATTCACAATGGGAGCTAGTTACACACCATGGAAGTGCAATTCCACCATACCATTGAGATACACCTAGACTTTTCTCCAAAAACCAACTAAAAAGGAACATAGATATACCCTAGAAACATGCCATGAGAGAATCAATAAAAACACTTGAGAACCACATCCTTAATGTGATATTGGAGGAGGAACCTGGCATGGCAAGCAGGCAGTCTGACGAGTTAGTCCCAAATCTGGCCACACCTACCTCTCTATCCAGCCAATGCTAGCCACACAAAATTTCAATTGCAGAGTGACCATTATTAGCCAGAATAATGAAGCCCACATGCAAGATGCAGCAAACCCTAACACAACCCTGCCACCTGGTATAAACAATGAAGGCAAGTGGCAAGGATAAATTAGCATAAATTTTTTATGTGACTGATTACTAGAAGTGTATGATGATACCATGGATATTACCAATTACAACCATCTTCTTTCAGGTTCCACTACTAATATATGATTGAAATAATTTTTCCATTGACACACTTGATATTCTTGATATTAAAACCTATTGTTCATGTATATAATTCTGGATTATATCCAACTGTTTCAGGCATGTAAGCTTAGTGAAGAATCCTTCCTCTTTAATGTCTTGGACACCTATTAAAATGTCCATAGTATATGTTTTCTAGATAACTAAAACTATTAGTTATGTCAACCCACTACAGAAACTATGTAAGTTTGATTGCTCTTGTACAATGCACAGATGGTAGTAATCATAGTGCTGATCTAGAATTTTGTAGTGAATTTCAAGAACAGTAAGGCAATTAGGGTGGCTTGTCAAAATATAGGCTTCCAAATCAAACCATGCAAAAAATGAGGGTATTTATACTATAAGTATAAACAAACCAATAAAAAAGAAACAGGAACAGTTTGTCCTGTTAATGACAAATTTCTTCTGAACAATAAGAAAGAATTTTGCCTACCAATCATGAGGCATTCCAGCTTCTGCTCTTGCTTCATAGTTAAATGGCCCTTTTAGCTCCACATCAAGCTCCTCTAACAGCTCTGTAACAAACATGTAATGTGCAATACTACACCAAAATTATGTATGTCATAAAAGCAAGTTGATGAACAAGGGTAGATCAACGAAAAGGCATGCTTGGGGCATGGAATCTAAAGGATTATGAAGTTCACATTCCAGATGTATCTATCAGGGTTCATATTTCCATACAGACCTGTAAATATCTTGTCAGGCATGCAACCCATCTTTCTGCATACTGTCAGAAACCAAGACACGCCCACTGCAACATGTGCAATTTCTTCTTCTGCAATGCGTTTGACAATATTGGATGTCCTGTTATCGCCAATGCCAACCAATTTTTGTACAATCCTAGGTCCAGCATCAAGACCTCTGGCCTCCTAAGACAATTAATATAAAGTTATTGGATACTGGAGAGTTATCATTTGCTCCAAAATAAACAATTGTTTGCTACCAAGCTCAGATGACTGGAATATAACTACGAACTTGGAGGGTTGTAAAGGGTAACCTAAAATAATAACAGTTAATATAAAAATCTTGAACTTAAACTTCATTCTAAATGAAAGAACGAGATCATTTGCCACACATGACCTGGAAACTCCTAGGATTTTCTTCTAAAACCACTACATCATCAATGACAATGTGGTTTTATTCTTTCACTGTTTTACATGTGTCATGGGATAGCATAACATTAACGTAATTATGAAGCATTTCACTTTCAACAAAAACATCCTACCATTTTGATCAAAATATTGATTAGGAGGCAAACTTTCATCATTTTTCATATTCAATTCCCCAAGCATTTGGCAAAGAATTCATTCTCAACTTGAACAAACATGGAATGAGTGGTTGTATCTAAAACCTTCTTAGTCGGGTATTTTTCGACAAGAAGTTCACAATCCTAAATACCATCACCACTAATTCTCTGAAATAAACTATTAATCAAGACTGAAGGACTTGATTTTTCATCCACTTGGGGCCCGATCTGGTCTTTAATGCGACCAAGATTTCAGAGGATACAAATTATACTCATTCTCCCAAGAGTTGTTTCCGTCATGGATTCAAGGGTTACTTGTTGATTAGATAAGGGTTGATTATCACCACCTACATGTAAAATAGAGGCTGAATATATCTCCTTGTATTTACACCTAGACCATTGACCAATTAAATAAGTGATTTGAAAGCATTTTACTCCTGAGCTATCAAATTGTTGAGTGTAACCCTGAGAATGGGAGTCTTCATTATCATGAGCAATATGATCACTTTTATTTTGACGAGGCTTACATAGAGTTTTCAATTTGGGTTTTTTCATTAACTATGACTGAATCACCCTAGGGAAAAGACACAGACACTTGTTTTTCTCAGTAATTCATCGGTAAAGACTGAATTTTCAAGTTCGAGAGCAGAGGTAGGGTTAATGTCATGAGGAACATCATGAAATTCCTTTTGGGAAGTGTCATTCTATTCAGGAAGGGTTTCTTTGAAAACATTTCTCATAACAAATTCATGCCAGTTATCCCTAACAGGTTCAAATTATATTCTATAAAGATGTGAATCAACCCGAAATGCCATAATCTGCGAAAAGGGAAATCTGAGGCCTTCTGGACTTAAACTTCATTCAAACCTAGGCACAAAGGGGATATTACCCACATATAGTTTAGTGCCCTCAGGAATAAGAGGATAGTCCTGGTCTTCAACTGTATCTTGCTCTGCTTTGCTCTCTGTACCAATTGCTACATCTAATTCTTCCTCCTGAACCGCTTGAATCCCCCCCAATTGCTCTTTCGATTCTTTTCCTTCTAAAACTCCTGATGTAGGGGGGGCTCCTCGACTTCTTCTTCTGCTTGCACCAAAGGAATATCCTGTTCCTCCTCTACCACTTCTGCCGCCACTGGTGAATCCTATGCCAATGATCTAATTCTTAGGACCCGCCTCCACGCTGCTAGCTCTGCCGATTCCTCCTCTGCCTTAGTTTCCATTTCCTTTGCTGGTGGTTCCAAATGGGGTTAACCACTTTGCTACTCTCTCTATGGCCTATGTTCCAGGGTAATTACCTAAGCTGTCTCCGCTACTTTCAATTCATAAAAACCAGGGCCAACACATAAATTCCCTCCCTATTTGGGTACTAAAATGAATATATAATAAAATAAAAAAGGTTATTTTGGGTAGTTTCCGTCACTTAAGCGACGACTAAAATGGATGTGTAATAAAAAAAAACTATTTTGGAAAGTTTCCGTCGCTTACTCCGTCGCTTAAGAGACACTTTCAACGCGCCGTCGCTTAACCGACGCTTGTGGCCACTTTTTCAACAAAAAAAATTATCTTTGTGATTTTTGGTAGGTTTAAAAAAGAAATCCACACGCCATCGGATTTTTCCGTCGGATTTTGGATCGAAATGTAGTAGTGTAAGTATTAACATAACCTCCCGAAACAACGGGTAGTACATGAACCTGAGACACAACCGGTCGAGTAACAGCAGTATAGACATGACTCGTAGCAACATTCCAGCCTGAAGGACCACGTGTATGAGGTGGAGGGTGAACATTCAAAGAACTAGGGACAGAGGACGAAGGGACCTGTTTAATTATGTACGTGTTATTCCCTATATTCACTCGTCTCGGATCTGGTATCCTAATAGGGTTGCTAGCCCTAGGCCTAGGAGGAATATGTGATGTAGCTTCCACTACCGGGATGGAAGGTGCAATGTGACTTGTACTCCCAAACCTCTCCGCATGGTAAGGAATAAGATTTCCCCCAGGCATAGTGTTAGGCTCAAACTCTGACTCTACATGAAATGCCAAATCATGTGTGGGAAAACTAAACATACCATAACTACCATAGCTAGTGCTCGTAGGTTCAAAATGAGTCTCATCATCTTCCGGCATTCCATACCGGCGATACGTCAATGGGGGATCAACACTAGAGTAAGTAGGTCTATCATGAAAAGTACCTACATTAGATATCACAGAACTTAACTCAGTCAAATCAGGTGAAGGATCATAGTTAGGAGTAAAATCCCCATCTTCCACTTGAATGGGAGAAGGTGCTTCAAGAATACCTTCAACATGGTCTCCCATCGTGTGTGAATCAATGTGCGAAGTAGTCCGCCTGGATTGTCTATTTCTCTCTCCCAAAGGAGGAGGAGATGTAGAAGGCAGAAGTCCTGCTAAATGATGAGAACAATGAGGCGTCACACCCGAATCCACAATGACTCAAAAAATATAAAATACTCTCTATCTACATAAACCCTAGGCAAGCTAACTTGCATAGAGCAATCACCAATAAAATATAAAGCCAAACACAAGAAATCAAGGGTAGGATAAGTGAGCTCCCAAATGAAGCAGGTATGTCTCGCCTAGGAGAGCTTGAGACTCCCATACACAACAAGCAGAGGTACGTAACCAATTATTGTGGCCCTCAGCTTCAATGCGTAAAGCGACTGTGCTGTCCGACCCCAACTTGGTTGGGACACCCACAGAATTACCCCTGCAGAGTACCCCCTCGATATCCTAGGTAAGGACACTAAGGTCACCTCAGTATAATCAATGCTCAGGTGGATAGTCGTAGGTGGGATTGACCGTATGGACAGGGTAGCAAGGCTCGAAACTCTCAAAAGAGCCCCCAGATATGAATACAATCCTGGAAATATCTTCGGCACTACTTAGTTATGACTAGGGATCATCCCAATCAATAACCACTCACACTGCCTCGTGCTTAACTCCCTTTTGAGAGGCGGATCCTGAGAAACACTGGTTATACCAAGGAATTTCACACACTCACCTGGATAGACACATACATGTTGTTGTTTAGTGGTCTTGGAGAATTTACTCATAATGAACTATTCCAAGACCCTAAAACCTAATCTTGTTGGTGAACCCTATCAAATAAAATAGTGTAGTTCATTTTAATTTAAGCGTTGATTTTAATTGGCTTTATTACTCAAAAGAGGTATATGGTCGTGCAACTAATGGCGTTATGATGCAACATGAAGTAAAATGCATGCCTAACAATCAATGCAAATGCATTGTGTCCATGAAAAACAGGGTATGCTACTACATGAAATGCACGATTTTCTTCAAATAATAAATGCAAATTTTCCTATATGAAATATTGACTAATACTCCAAAGCAAATCTAGTGCAAGTACTATGCAAAATGCAAGATGCAATAAATAATGATAAGCAAATAAATTTGGATTTTTTGAAATAAAAATGAGATACCAAAGCAAAAGAATGGTTCTACAACCCCCAGACTCTGCAAGCACACTCAAGCAGCACTCAAGAAAAGTAATAAGGTAAAATAAATCTAATGCACTAATCCCAAAACAAAAAATAAAAAATGCAATGACAAGAACATTCTTCAAAAAAGAAATTTTACCCTAAAAAAAATGTCTCTGGTCAGAAATAGGGGTGTATACAGACTCTAGAAGCATCAAAGGAGACTCAGTAATCATCACAATTCACCCAGCAACAATCCATCTTCCCCTAGAAGGTAAAACTAAGGGTATACGCGACTGTTCGCAGTAAACCCGCATGTGTACGTGGAAACAACAGTGAAACCCGCGTATATACGTGACTATGATTAAAAAACTCGCGTACAGGAAGAAAGGTGCATAAAAATAAAAGCAAACAGACAAGCTAAGACAAACTTCACACCAATCAGACACTACCAGGAAAACATGCCCCCAGACCCGACACAAAAACAAGATAAAAAGAGCAATTCAAAGTCATTGAATGCCGATAGAAAATACCCAAAGGACAACTACTGGGAACTCCCCAGCAGAGTAGCCAATTCTGTTGTGGATAGAAATTCCTATGGCTTGGGGTAACACAATAGACAGCTTGACTCCAGAAATCAATCCTTTACAATATGCAATAGAAATCAAATATATAACACTAAAGGATCAGACCTCGTACCTTATTCTGGACGGTTGAAGTAGATCCCCATTGAGCTTTCCAACTTCAGCTTGAATTGATAAATCACTTCCTGAACAACAAGTAAACAAGACAAGAATACTATATATATTGGTGTTAGATCTATTCTAGCATATATAATCAACAATTTATAAGAATTTGAAATCATTTATGGATAAAATATTCATTCAAACACACATTATTGGATAGGAAAAGATATTTCTATTAATATAAAATCAGAGATTACAATGAATACAACCTCTGTTGGCACGTTTGTGAATCAGAGAAACTGAATCCCCCACTTGGGCCTCCACCACCTCAATCCTCCATCTCTCGATAGCAAGCTCACAAGCAAAAGGCAAGCTTGGAAAGAACACAAAAGTGCTCCAGGGGACAAAGGGATGCAGACTCAAGCACAAGTTCTCGCAACAATGGACTATAGTTTCTTTTCTCTCAATTCTCTTGTATGCCTTCAATGTATCAAAGAGTTCCTTATATAGCTTTTCAAAGGGGTAATGAAAGGTCGAATCCAAGCGATCTAAAGGCATATGGAAGGCCAGGAGTCAAGTGAGTCAGATCCATGTCAAGGAAAAATCCAAAAGGATTGGATTTTACACACATCCCGATGTACGCGGTTTTAGGGGTCAAACCTGCGTATATACGTGAATAGGGGTTTAAAATTCACGTATATGAATTTTCACATGTTTATAGGGATGGTCTAGGAAACATCAAAGGACAGAAAATGGTTCAAGGGGTCTAAGGAGTCTGCAGAGGGATATGGGAAGGCCATACAAGTGTGATTCACCTGGTGTGGTAAAATCAGCTATAACACGGAGATCAGAACATATTCATCCTCGCTTGAAGAATCTTCACTTTCATATCTGAATCTCTTCCTGGATGGTTCATCATCCTCTGTAGCATGAGCATGATGTCTTCTTTTGTTGCTCCTCTTCATTATCTTTTGTTTCTTAGGACAATTCCTTGCATAGTGTCCTACTTCATCACATGTATAGCATATGATCCTAGATAAATCTTTTCTAGTGTTATCTTTGTGAGAGTGCTTACCTCTGGAGCTATGAGGTCTTCTTTTGTTTGACTTGGAGTGAGACTTGGAGTGTACTGTGAGAGCTTGGTCTTCACTTCCCATCTTTTCTTCTTGAGCTGCTATCTGAGCTTCTTCTTGAGAGCACTCTTCCCATAGTCTGCTGAACTTGACTAGCTTCTTTCTAGCATAGATTCCTTGGATGAAAGAATCCCATGACCTAGGAATGCCATTCAATGTAGTCATTACAATATCTGCATTTTCCACTTCTTCATAAACTGCTTCTAGTTTCTCTTTGATCTGAGAAACTCTTGTGAAGTACGACTGGATTGTTTCTGCATTCTGAATCTTCACATTCGTCAGTTGGTTTTCAAGGTCATATTCCAGTTTATGTTCTTCCCTTCAAACAATTTGGTTAGGGCATCAAACATAGCTTTAGGTGTCTTGAGAGAGGACACCTGTGGGATAAGGTGATCCTTGATAGAATCAGCAATGATCCTCTTTTCCATAACCATATTCTTCTTATGTAAGTATTTTGCATCATCTCCCTCTGGAACTAGAACCTCCTCATGGATGTAGGAGTCTAACTCATTTTCTTCTAGGACCAGGGAGATCCTATACTTCCAGGCTCGAAGTTATCAGCTCCCTCAAGCTTTTCATCAAGCTTGGTATGATGAGACATCTTAACTGAGAACCTCAAATGGAAATACAAAATATTTTATATCTTACCAGGTTCAAGATGTTGGATCTGAAACTTGAGCTAAAATCCTGCAGAGCTGGTTCAGGAGCAAATTAGGGTTTTGCGTTTCTGGAGTTCTGTCCACCCAAATGCCTTGAAATTTGTCCCTAAATTCGATTTTGGGGAGGAGATCAATCCAATCCTAGGCTCACTGAAAAAATCCTCTTTTGTGAAAAGCCCTAATTTCCAACAGTATTGACAGGTCCAAAACTGAAAAACCTCAGAATTGGATTCTGCTTCAACAGAAAGATGCGCCCTAATGAGGAGAGTTATTCCACCTTACTTTTGCTGAAAATATGTGGAGGAAGATCCACAAACTAGGAAACCCTATTTCCCGCAACGGCGTAGTGTCTTCTTCTCAGGTTAGCTCTGATACCATGTTAGTTTTTCAACATTCAAGCTAGCATTATGTTAGGATCTTTACTGAGAGAACAACAAGTACAGCAATCAAACACAAGAGACAATGAACACAGTGTTTTTCATCAGGGAAACCATAAATAGATAAAACCCCGCAAATTCCTCAGAGATAGAATTAGCACAAGATTTAAAACCCCAAAATAGTAAGATGAACTTCCAACATTAGTAATATTCTTCTTGTCTAGCCCCAGTGTCTTCTCCTTCCTCAACTATGCACTACACTTGAGTGTGTGAGTGATGTGTACCAAATAGATACCCCAGCTCTCTATTTATACTAATCCCGACATGACTAAAACCCTACTAGGGCCAACCTCTAATATGAGAGTCTAATAACCCTAGTGCCCCGAAACTGTGGGGACTTTAACCCTTAGACAATCGGAGGGTTACCCACTATGACTTGACATGACTTGTTTACATTATTGATTCTCCCGATCGAAACATCGGGGAATGAAAACATGACTCAATTACATAATAGATACATCCTAGAATAAACATCGGGTTACAATACATAAGATACATAGATGAATACATTCCAAAGTTACAAATACATCAACATATTTTTTCGAATCTGGACTTGGATCTTCCCTTTTTAGACTTGCTACGATTTCCTGGGCTCCTTCCTCTCTTGTTTTGTCTCCCTCTACTCTCCATGGTCAACGCATTACCTAATTTCTCACTTGTGATTTTTCTTCGCATTTCCTCGCTAAGAATAACACCAACAACATCATCAAACTTAAGAGTGTTTCAACTAGGGACAGATTTACTTACAGCCATGACCAAGCTATTCCAACTTTCTGGCAATGAGCACAAGATTAGAAGAGCCCTAACCTCATCATCAAAGTTCACTTTTATAGAACTTAAATGATTTTTAAGTGTATTAAACTCATTTAAATTATCAGCAATAAATCCACCTTCCGACATCTTCATATTAAATAAACGCTTCATTAAAAATACCTTGTTAGAATCTGAAGGTTTTTCGTAGAGTTTACTCAATGTTCTCATCAAACCCTTTGTTTTTTTTCTTTCGAAATATTGAAGGACACCCACGAAGCCAGGCATAGCTGTATTGTTCCCAGTGCCTTTCTATCAAGAACCTCCCATTCGTCATCCTTCATAGCCACTGGATGTTTTGATTTTCCGCCCAACGGTAGGTACAGATCCTTCTGGTACAGATAGTCCTCCATTTGCATCTTACATAACAGATAGTTTTGGCCGTTAAATTTCTTGACCCTTAACTTTCCTTCTTCTGCCATTGCTCCCACTCGAACTAGGAACCCTTATTTCCTGCAAGTTTTCCAACCAAATAGACCTTTTGGCTTAGATACCAATTGTTAGCAAAACAGGACCACAGAGCAATAACAGTTATACAGTTAAATCATAAACAAGATGCAAAACACATTAAAACATTATAGAGAAACACAGATATAACGTGGTTCACCCAAATGATGGACTATGTCCACAAAGAATTGCTAGTCCTTTTATTACAGTCCAGAAAGGTGAAGGGATACAACCTGCAGCAAAACCACTGCACTTCCTCTTCATGCTTTCATAGTCTCTCTTCCAATACAAAATACTACCATACACAGTCGTGTTACAATGATTTCTTTTATAGGGGAAATACCATGGGAAAATACTACGGTTAACCCAATACCATGGGTCCGCAAAATGGTTGGTTGTTTCCTTGGTTCTGGGGCTGATTATTTCTAGCTTGCCCTTGTTGGTTGTTGAGGGCAAGCTGGTTGGGACGGTTTTTTTGTGCAAACACTTGTCCCAACGGAGCGGGTGGTGCGGGGGCGGGAGCTTGAACTGGTTGCACTGGCGGTGCATAGTAAATTTGTGGGGGTGGTGGTGCCACAAATGTGGGCATTTTCCCCACATACTACTGTGTTGGCCAAGCCATGGCCTGAGCCTGTTGCGGTGGCGCAGGCTGTGAGTAGGAAGTTGTTGCTCCAGACTGGGGTATCATTCTAGCGTAGTCCGGAGCTTGGTTTTGGTAAGAAACATTAGCAGTGTTGCTTGGTTGTGATGGAACTGTAGGTGGTGTCAGTCAATTCTGTGGTTGTTGGGAGACCGATCCTATGATGCCATCTGCAGCATGGGATATCCCCGATGCATCACAGTAGGAGGTGCCTGCTCAGGGAGCATCTGGGATGACAGTGTATAGGTATCCATACTGAGCATAGATGAGGTCAAACTATTGAGCTTTCAGTATGGCCTCTTCTTTGGATTGAGGATGTTCAGATGCGACGTCCTTTGCTATGGGTGGGAGCAAGGTCTTAAGGAACCAATCCAAGAATATCCTGTCGTCAAGTTGGATTTTGCATAGGCTACGGCATCGCCGCCACTCATGGATATGGTCGGTTATATGAGTGGCAGTGTTCTGATGGCATGATAGTAGGATCTCCATCCCCTCGTCATATCTGACGAGGAGTTGGAAATACCGTAGGAAGATGAAGGCTAGGGAGTTGAAGTCAGGGTACTTGGCTTGTGGTAGCTCAATGTACCATTTGGCCGCAGCACCTATGAGGGTGCGTTGGAATAGCCTTAGTCTAATGGAATCGTCTACGATGTTGTTTGATGAGCACCATAGATGGAATGTCATTATGTGGTTTTGGGGACATTCCCCTGCTTTGCCTTCAAACTTGGGGATATCTGATGGCAGCTGAGTTGGCATGGGTAGCCAAAAATCTTGGTGGCGGATGGGGTCATTTGTTAACTGAGCAAAATCAGGTAGGTTAAGACGAGCCATGAAAGGGAGATTAGACCCCAAGTTGATGTGGGATGGAGCTGCAATGGTGGTGGGTTCTGCAGGTGCGTAATGCATCTGCACGACTGTGGGTACTTGCAGTGGAACTATTGTGGATGGGCCAATTCCCCCAAGTGTGGTGGGAGGGACCATGTGGGTGGAAGGGACATTGCCACCATGTATGACAGTAGGGGCAATGTAAGTGGACGGTCCATTGCCCCCCTGTGTGGTAGGAGGGGCAGTGTGTGTGGAGGGGCCACTGCCCCCATTTGTTGCAAGTGGGGTAGCTTGGCTAGTCACTATGGGTGGTGGCAGCTAACTAATGACAGTCTACATGACTATGCTTGGGTGACCTGCAGGGTTGCTGGTGACAGGTTGTGGTGTGGACAGGGGTCCACTTGCTATGGATATGCCGGAAAATGGATCTGGGTTGGCACCATCCATGGGGCTTGATGGTGCAATATGGAGGTTTGGTTCAAATTCATATGGGTTTGAATCAGAATCAGAGGCTATGTGGCCTTTTGATGGTGTGGGAGATTGCTGATAATGGTTTCGACGGTGCCGGTTGAGTGTTCCGAATTTTGGTGGTTCACCTCTTAGGTGTGAGGAAGAGCGTGAGGGATCAATTATGTTAAATGTTTATCAAGTTGATGGGAATGATGTTTGGACCCTGGTTTTAATGGCTTCCTATTGGCTGTAGGTGTTACGGAGAGAAATTCCTATGGCTTGGGGTACCACAATAGACAACTTTGACTCCAGAAATCAATCTTTCCCAATATGCAATAGAAATAAAATGTCTAGCACTAAAGGATCAGACCTCGTACCTTATTCTGGACGGTTGAAGTAGATCCCTGTTGAGCTTTCCAATCTTCAGCTTGAATTGATATAATACTTCCTCAACAACAAGTAAACAATATAAGCATACTATATATCATGGTGTTAGATCTATTCTAGCATATATAATCAATAATGTAAAAGCATTTGACATATTCCAATGGATACAACATTTAATCAAATACACATCATTGGACAGGAAAAGATAGTTCTTATTAATATAAATCAGAGATTACAAGATAGATACAACCTATGATGGCACGTCTGCGAACCGGATAAACTGAATCCCCCACTTGGGCCTCCACCACTTAAATCCTCCATCTCACGATAGCAATCTCACTAGCAAAAGGCAAGCTTGGGAAGAACACAACAGTGCTCCAAGGGACAAAGGGATGCAAACTCAAGCATAAATTCCAGCAACAATGGACTATAGTTTAGTTTCTCGCAATCTCTCTATATGCCTTCAATGTACCAAGGGGTTCCTTATATAGCTTCACAAGGGATAATGAAGGGTCAAATCTGAGCGATCTCAAGGCATATGGAAGGCCAGGAGTCGAATGAGTCAGATCCATGTCAAGGAAAACTCCAAAAGGATTTGGATTATGCACACATCCCGATGTACGCAGTTATAGGGGTCAAACCCGCATATGTACGCGGTTATCGGTAAAAAGCCGCGTATATCATTTTTCATATAGTTTTAGGGATGATCAAGGAAACATCAAAGGATAAAATATAGTCCATGGGGTCTAAAGAGTCTGCAGCGGGACATGGGAAGGCGATACAAAGTGTGATTCACCTAGAGTGGTGAAATCCGCTATAACAGATGCCCCCTAATGTGTGAGGTTAGAGGGGTCATACGATGGCCGAAATACATTATAATTCCATCCCAGAAGTGGAGTGATGAAGGATCCCAAATGGAATACCAACCACCCAATCAGCATAGTACAATAATACAACTCTGCATATAACTGCAAGTACATATAGCAGTCCCGGATACATAAGAGTACAATGGCCATGAATAGGCATGATACATGATATCACATATGTGGTCATCGCCACATACAATATACATAGATCAGAATCTCTATGATGAATATATACAAAGGACCATGATCTCCAAAATGGCTAAAAATATACAACAGATCAAGATCTCCATAGTGGCTAGAAATGTCTGACATATACTGGAATGAAGTCACGAGAGCTGAAATCTCATGAACACTGGCACGATCAAGGAGGTAGCATATAAGAGATGCCACCAATCTGGAAAGTCTTCTACACAAACCGCTACGAGTACATGTCCTGCTATGTGAATAGAGGTGTCGAGGTCGAACATAGTAGTCCATCATCTGATTACCGGTCATTGATGTATACCGTTAACAGACGCGAGATTACCCACCGATAATGAAAATGGGAATCAAGGTACTAGAGTGCAAACTAACAAGTGTGAATAGATGTGTTGAGGTCGAACACTTGATAGGATCCATCGATCAGGGGACATTGATGTATTCCCAAGAACTGTGGATGGCGCGAGAACCTGCCACTGATGACTGCAAGTCTCAAGGCACTCAAAAGGACTCTAGATTCCAATCCCAGAATAAATGATCTGAAGTCGATGGGATGAAATCCGCTGGAAGGAGGGAATTAAGGCATCCCCCATCATCCAACATGAGGTACTCAACAAAGCTGTATAATGTGGAAGGACTAGATCATAAGGTGCACGAACTAGTAACTGTACCGGGAATGGCCAACATGCAAAATCAAGATAACTGAGGAATGGCCGACACAGGTTTCAACTTCCTTCGAACAAGAGAATAACGGCGTATGGTGACTGAATGAAGGTAGCATAGACTCGATATGCAAACTGGGACATCTCTGTGACATAGGAGGCATCAACAGAGGCTCCATAGGGACTGGAAGCTTAACCAGTCGGTGGAGATAAACTCAGATAAATGAGTACAGCTCCTAAATTCAAACTATAACCCATCCAATGGATGTGATATACAGTGTTCTGTTCGAAGGTGACACGACTTGAAAGCTGCCAAAGATAACATCTTTCCTTGTCCAGCTTTTTGGTTTTTTTATTTTTTTGGACTTTTTTAGTTATTTGAAAAGCTTGAAAAAAGAATAAACTAGCTTTATAGTTACAAACTAGGAGGAGACAAGTATCATAATGGCAAACAAACTAGTTCCAAGCAGTGGAACATACCTAAGCTCAATGCAAGGATACATGTGTAGGATATCGACACTCGGGGGAAAATCACCTCCCAGTAAAAAGGGAAATCAAGCTGCAAAGGATATAAAAAATGGCTCTGCATGGCTAGACATGAGACAAGCTCGGGCTATATGGCTGAAACGCAATGTCAAAGGAGCCGACATAAAGCTCAATAAGGTAGGAAAAACTCATGATAATGCATTCACAACTTGACATGAGGGAGTCCCGGGGAAATGGCCAGCATAAAGTTCAAGAGGAGTATGAAGCTCTTGCTCAAGGACATGGTGGGACTAAAAGGGACTCCCGGACCTAAGAGAGGACTCACAGCATGGGTACCAAATGCAAAATGGATCTAACTAGGACACGCATGTATAGGAAAGATGTACCATTCACACAATATCACTTCTAACAACAACATGAAGGTTCCGTGATACCATGGAATGGGTTCATACCTAAGGTTAAGATGGAATGGTCATAAGGCAATGCATAAGTGCAAGCGGATGTGACATCCTAACCTATATGCCAGTTCAGACATAATACCTGTGATAGGAACGAACGGGTCGAAACCTCGGAGAGAGTGTACAAACTGGACTCTACATGACAACCATATTAGTCCAAAACAACCCAAAATAGTCAATAAAGAATCCAAACTATAGGATATAGGGAGGAAATATCATGACAACTACACCCAAAGGAAACAATGCGGTGAACGATGGGACATAAAAAGGAAAGTAAGGTGTAGACCCAACCTTCACGCATCCACTACCACCCCCATGAGGGTGACCACCGGTGTAAATACTGAGCAAAGGGATTCAACATCCTCCACAAATGGAGTAGAGGGCAGAATGTGACCACTCCCAAATCTATGAGCAGGGTAAGGGGCTATGATGCCCCCAAGTCTGACACCAGGGTCCATACTAGGACCAAGGACAGGTGATAGGATACCAGGCATGCTGAAAATAAAAGGACCCAAACTCAAGAGAGCATAAATATACTCAAGTAACCACGATCCCAAAGGCCAACTAACGCACAAAGAGCACACTCCTAAGAAAATATATAGCCAAAATACAAGCAAACCAA
The DNA here is from genome assembly GCA_001517045.1 of Pseudotsuga menziesii. NCBI lineage: Eukaryota > Viridiplantae > Streptophyta > Pinopsida > Pinales > Pinaceae > Pseudotsuga > Pseudotsuga menziesii. The sequence goes on along the minus strand of LPNX010071300.1, from coordinate 672,146 downwards.
GGGGAGGATAAGTGAGCTCCCGAATGCAACAGGTATGTCTCACCTAGGAGAGGCTCAAAACTCCCATACACTACAAGCGGAGGTATGTAACCAATTATAGTGGTCCTCAGCTTCAACGCATAAAGCGACTGTGTTGTCCGACCCCTACCTGGCCAGGACACCTGTAGAATAACCCCTGCAAAGTACCCCCTCGATATCCTAGGTAAGGCCACTAAGGTCACGTCAATATAATCAATGCTCAGGCGGACAGTCGCAGGTAGGATTGACCATATGGGCAGGGTAGCAAAGCTCGAAACTCTCAAAAGAGCCCCCAGATATGAATAAAATCCTAGAAATATCTCCGGTGCTACTCAGTTATGACTAGGGGTCATCCCAATCAATAACCGCTCACACTGCCTCGTGCTTAACTCCCTTTTGAGAGGAGGATCCTGAGAAACACCGGTTATACCAAGTATTTCATACACTCACCTGAACAGACACATACATGTTGTTGTTTAGTCATCTTGGAGAATTAACTTACAATGAACTATTCCAAGATCCTAAAACCTAAGCTTCTTGGTGCACCCTATAAAAGAAAAGAGTGTAATTGATTTTAATTTAGCGTTGATTTTAATTGGTAGTAATTACTCAAAGGGAAATGGTCATGCAACTAATGACATTATGACTCAGCAGTGAAATAAATATGCACACCATAACAAACAATGCTAAGTGCAATCTTTGTCAAATGAAAAATAGGGTATGCCACTACATGAGATGCATAAACATATATTCCTTTCTGAATTCCAATGTAATCCTTCCTATATAAAAGTCTAAACACAACTCTCATCCAAGAAATCCAATGCAAGTACCTCCTCAAATCCATATCTAAGATGCAACTAAGAGTGCAACTACTTTGTACTTTTCAATATAAAAGAATGAAAAATGCAATAAAAGTCATCTAAAACTCTTAGTCTCTGCAGCAAGTATAAAAGACAAGCCCAGCAAGACATGAAGACAAAAAAGAGTAATGCACTAATGGAAAAACAAAAAGGATAAATGACTAAAACTACTTTCAAAGAAAACTCAATGAAAAAGCGGTCTCTGGTCACAAAAGAAGCATCCAACAGACAACATCAGACCCAAGGAAGACCCAACCACACTCACAACCCACCCAACAACTTCCCACAACATCAAACTCACCAAAATGGAGGATGTACACGACTGTATAAAGAAATGTTGCATATGTACGCGACTTTTGACCAAAAATCTGCGTATGTACGCAACTTTTGGTCAAAAAACCGCGTATACAGATAAGGTAGTGGTAAAAAGCAGGCCAATGGTTAAACCAATAAAGGGGAGTGTCAATGGATGAACATACTATACAATACAACACAGAAACAAGGAGAAACAAAGAGCAAGTCGAGAATATCAAGCCCATTGTGCCCATAAACCCCCAAATAAAAACAAGGAACATCCCCAGCGGAGTCGCCAATTCTGTTACGGAAAGAAATTCCTATGGCTTGGGGTACCACAACAGACAGCTTTGACTCCAGAAATCAATCTTTCCCAATATGCAATAGAAATAAAATGTCTAACACTAAAGGATCAAACCTCGTACCTTATTCTAGACGGTTGAAGTAGATCCCCGTTGAGCTTTCCAATATTCATCTTCAATTGATATAATACTTCCTCAACAACAAGTAAACAATACAAGCATACTATATATCATGGTGTTAGATCTATTCTAGCATATATAATCAATAATGTAAAAGCATTTGACATATTCCAATGGATACAACATTTAATCAAATACACATCATTGGACAGGAAAAGATAGTTCTTATTAATATAAATCAGAGATTACAAGATAGATACAACCTCTGACGACACGTCTGCGAACCGGAGAAACTGAATCCCCCACTTGGGCCTCCACCACTTCAATCCTCCATCTCACGATAGCAAGCTCACTAGAAAAATGCAAGCTTGGGAAGAACACAAAAGTGATCCAAGGGACAAAGGGATGCAGAATCAAGCATACATTCCGGCAACAATGGACTATAGTTTAGTTGCTCTCAATCTCTCTATATGCCTTCGATGTACCAAGGGGTTCCTTATATAGCTTCACAAGGGATAATGAAGGGTCGAATCCGAGCGATCTCAAGGCATATGGAAGGCCAGGAGTCAAATGAGTTGGATCCATGTCAAGGAAAACTCCAAAAGGATATGGATTATGCACACATCCCGATGTACGCAGTTATAGGGGTCAAACCCGCATATGTACGCGGTTATCGGGTAAAAAGCCGCGTATATCATTTTTCATATAGTTTTAGTGATGATCAAGGAAACATCAAAGGATAAAAGATAGTCCATGGGGTCTAAAGAGTCTGCAGCGGGACATGGGAAGGCCATACAAAGTGTGATTCACCTAGAGTGGTGAAATCTTCTATAACAGTAGGTGGTCACTCGGCCACCAAGACTGCCAGAAGACAATGCTTGGCTTTTTCCTCACAAGTGTCTCTACTCAATCAGAAGGGGTTGTCGCCCATTTCGCTTGGAAATTCCTCTCAACGGCCAGCTACTTTGGGGTTCCTATGGTACTCCTCACAATGAGTTTCTGGGCAGAGCCTAAGTACTTCCAACAGTTGAAGCAGTAAAGGACTTATGTCCTCAAAGACTGCAGATTTGTTTGTACTTAGTGTAAATTGATAAATTTTAAGGCTCTCTCAGCGTCATGAACTGAGTTGGGTTGATTACTTGGTATGGTGTATTTGTTTATCTGTATTTCTAGTATTTGGTAGCTGCAAATGGTTTATGAATTCATCATATTGTTGTGCATGCAACGAATAATCAGAAATTTGTAAACAAATACAGTTATTAACCCTAAATGTTTATGGCCTAACTAGATGACTACCTCACACTGATATTCCTCTTCAACCAAGAGAAGGTGCTGGGCTCTCAACACAATGGGACTAATCCCATACATAGATCCACAAGTCACCTCCCAGATGCAAGGTTGGTCAACAGGGAGGACACTTAGCGCTGTGAGAATCCCTCCTTCTCTACCCCCTCTACCTTCCAGGTCATCCGGTTTTAATGGTTTGGAACAATATTAGTGAAGGGCCTAGATCTATATGAGCTTGCCCTTCGTTGTATCCTAGAATACCCCGGAGGGTGATGACTGGGTAGAGGAGGAAGGGTAAGCAAGACAGTTAGTTTAGGTTGGTTTTAGTTAAGCTACATTCATTTGATTAAGCCATTAAAATTTACTTGGAATTTACACATTGTCTGTAAAAGAAATTGCAGGAAATTGTAACAGAAACTGAAATTGACTTATAGTGCTGGACAGAGGCAACTGAACCGCACTGACAGTCCCTATAAAACTGAAATTTAAGCTCTGTTTGACAGGCCGCACATTTCTGATCAAATCTGGCGAGGGGGCTGCAAGAGTTTTTCAGAAACAGGTGAGGGGGTTGCACAGATTTCACAGACAATCACGATCTATGTTTCTGAGTGAAGTCGCACTTTTGGGGGGATTAAGTGTGCCCTAGGTGCACCTGTTAGACCATTAAGTGTGCCCTCATCCCCTATTCAGGCCTAATAAGTGCGACCTGCCCCAGATTTGGGGTTTCTTCTGATCCAGAGTTAGATCCAGCCGACAGTAACTTGTACTGTGGCCAAACTGACTCGTATTTGCCTAGCAGAGGCTTTGGCAAGACTAATGACTGGAAATAAACAAGATCTAAACTGAATTTGACATGAAATTTTTAAAACTAGGGAAAAAACTTGAAAAACTTGAAATTTTAAAAATTTGGACCAGGGATCCTATGGGATTGACCTGGTATGGTCACCAATTCTGTAGCAGGGATTTCTCCTTGCTACAGGGGAAGGAATGTACAGGGGCAGGAATGGCTCCCTTCTATCTATAGGATAGAAGGGTAGGTTCCTGCTTGGAAAAATACTGAAAGGAAAAATGGAATGTAAAGAACAGAAATAAAAGAAAATATGGAGAACCCCTTTGCAAACAGAGGTTAGGGTTTCGCTTCCAATGACCTGCAAACAATCATTAAGCTATAGTAAACCGAAATACCTGCAAAACAAGTTAGGAAATAAACCTGCAAATGAAATCATGGGTTAGAAAACAAAGAAACTACTAAGCAAATAAACAAAACAAGAAAACACAGTTATACCTTCTCTTTGGGTGGAAATGGGCCACCATGCCCTAGCTTGTGGAAGCACCTCTCTTGGATGGGGGAGCTATGGCTCAATGGAGATGGAGGAGAGGGAGTGTGGGTGGCTTGAGAGACAAAGGGTCTCAAGGAATCCATGGGAAACATAACAGTATGCAAGGGAGAAGTGTTTTGAGAGTGACCCCCCACCCTCCTTTTATAGCTTTTTTGGGGTTTTAGGGTTTTAAGCCCTTGGTCCGGGGTTTAGCCCCTTTTTGGGGATTTTAGTCCCTTCTACCCTAATTTTAGCTCCTTTTAGGGTTTTAGCCTCTTTTGGGGGGCTTTAGCTCCTAGGAGAGTATTTTAGGCTCCTTTTTGGGGTTTTTAAGCCCTTTTCTTCATCCTTAAGCATTTTTTAGGGTGTGGGGGTCTAATGGAGGTTCGTGGAGTGGTGTACTTGGGTGGTGTAGGTCATGGAGAGCTTAGTGAGGTATTTTTTGGGTTATACACAATATCTCTGGATCTAGAATATTAGGCTCCATAACCAATAGTGCATTGTGTTTTGGAGGTTTAGACACTATTCTACATGGATATGTTGATTCATATATGGTAGGTGATAAATAAAATAGGAGGAGCACCATAGGGTATGTTTTTACTATAGGTGGAACATTAGTAAGTTGGATTTCAAAACTACAGAAGATTGTTTCACTTTCAACAATAGAAGCAAAGTATGTTGCAGCTACATACGTTAGTAAATAAATGATTTGGTTATAGAGGTTCATGGAGGAATTAGGTAAGAATATGGAGAATAGAAGGTTGTACAATGCCAACTAGAGTGCCATACATATTGTAAAGTACTCAACCTTTCATTTGAAGACTAAACATATACATATCAAGTACAATTTCATAAGATTTGTTCTGGAAGATGAATTGTTAAAGTTAGAAAAGATACATACTAGCCAGAATCCTACAAGAATGTTAACAAAGGTTGTTGGAAAGGGGATTAGAAGGTGCAAAGTGTGCTTCCGCCAACAACAAGAAGGACATCGACAGAAGAAAGAGTGGACCATGCAAAAGGAGAAACCGACAAGTCAAGAATTTTTGGTTAAATTAGTAAGGAGATTGGTCAAGTGGACCATTTTGTAATGGCTTAGTAAGCCTATAAGTAGAGTTAGAAGTATAGTCATTAAGGTAGGAAGGAATAGAAGAATAATCAACTTTTTTAATTAATTATCTACGGATTTAGTTCAGAGGAAAGAATGTATTTTCTAGTTTGAGGCTAATTGACCAAGAGATGTTCTGTATTTCGACAATGTATTTTTGGGATTGATGATGCCATCTCTGTGTTTTCATGATTAAATCTAAATGATGTGAAACAATGAAGGATCTATTGGTTTGCTATGTGTCAATTTATTTATGTTATGAATATGAATCTGAATAATGATGATAATGTGTATTTATTGATCTAATTTTGAGTAAGTGCAAATGAGTTGGCCTGAGTAATGATATGAGTTAAACATTGGATTTTTGGTCAATGTTGCGATAGAATAACCGGTAGAGAAAAACTCCTCTTCCATATACAGAAACTTGATTCCTACAACCCTCCCTCAGACATCTCAGGTGAGACTGTACCTACTTTTCAAGTGTTGCTGGATAGAGAAAAACCTGTTCGGGTCAATGTTGAGGGAGTTTGCGTCGATGGGTGTCCATATATCTGTGGAGTGAATCCCTGTCAACAGGATAATGTCAACAAATGGTTCCATTTATGGGACCATAGTGTGAAAAATAAGAAGACAATTTGTGGCATTCGATGAAACTAGAGATCCAAGATTGGTTTGATAAGAAGGCATGAGAGTTTGTGGAAGGAGAAAATCAGAACCCTAGATTAACGACAAAAGATTGGTTGGAAATATATATCTATTATAATATTCATGATATATTCTTCATTGAGTTTATGATAGTATTGTATGAGTAGTTAGCGCAGCTTAATTTCCACAAGAAAATTTTCCAAGGAGGTGAACCTAACCAGTTGACCCCATAACTCATTCAGCAGTTGTGAAGGGCGAACAACAAAGCTTTAAGATTTGTTGATCTATGGATAGACAAGATTTTGGAAGGATACATTACAAAGTTAGTTGTTGACACAGTTAAATATTATAATGATTCCGAAAGAAAATTATTTAGGGGACCGAGGGGAATATTTCGATTGTCATTACAACTGTGGATTAAGATTCTCATCTGCGAAAAAAGGAATACTAAAAATGAATTCCGAGAAGTAAATCCATGGTTTCTAGAGGTTGTGGGTACTGTGAAGGTGAGGGTTTGGATGGAATGATATGGGGTATATGGATGGAAGTTACGATGAGACTATGAGGGAAGTTGCAGAAGAGTGTAGTTCAATGCGAAGTGGGGTGAGGTTTCGACAAGAAAAGAGGAGGAATGAGGAGAGTCCTAGTGTGCCCGGAGTGGAAAACTATTGTTACACTAAAATCTTGTCCTGTTGATCCATGTGTTAATCCTTTGCCTAATCCCCAAATTTCTCTCTGCTAAACTAGATTGATACTGAGGTTGTTTTTTCCTTTTTCGCTCTTTAGGAAGGTCGACGCTCTTGTCCTTCATGCTAATTGCACCGAAGGAACTTTTTCCCTTCATGCTAGGGGCATTGATGCCGATGCTCTATCTCCCACTACTAGGTGTGCCAACGGTTCTTTTACCCTATTTGGAAATTGCATCGGTGGTGTTTTTAGGGAAAAAATGAAGCTTAGAGGCCCTTCTCAAAGGTGGATGAGGTGGAGCTCTATCCCTATTATCTAGGTGAGGTGGCATTTGGTTCCTAACCTAATGGGAAGATCCATTTGACTCCTCCTCCTAATCCTCAACCTACTCTATCCCTTTAGCATTATAAATTAAACCCTCTCTCCATTGTGAAGGGAGGAAGGAATATGGCACTATTATGCTGGTGGAATTTCTAGGTGATCCCTATCATCCTTTGGGAGGCTGTTATCTTGATTTGGAGGCTTGTCTTGTATTTTTGGATGGAATATTTCAGCGTTAAGGCTAGGTTGTGATGTTCCTTCCTATGTAATTCTATGTATCTCCTTGATTACATTAATACAATCCTCTTTCCTTAAATGTTATTGTGTTAATAATTTTTAGAGCTTTCTTCCTTAACTGTTAGCTTAGATCAATTATATGATTGGATACGCATATACTGTTTGCTTGTTTCCACTTGCTTGACAGGGTTTTGTAGCTGAAGATATGAAGACTCTGGAGCTTCGATCAACAAAGAGAGAAGAGGATCTACATATTTTAGGTAAGTGATCTATCTGTTACTTTGTATTTCTATTTGATCTAGGAAAGTATATTTTATTCTGTATTTGATTTGTTCTAGATCCACTTGGACTAGGGAGATCTGGCTTGATTCTGATTGAGTAGATTTATCCGATAACAATTGTGAGAACGAACCACAAGAGACTAAGCGACCCTATATCGATGAAGGAGATGACCAGGATACACCTGAACCAGAAGAAGGACCGACCTAAAGCAACAATGTACCTACGACTACGTGAACTGCACCAAACTTAGGAGGAATAAATACAAGTTTTTGCGCAGGATTGTCTCGCGTGTCAACACAGTAGTAATAGTATCAAATCAATGAACATTGGGAGACGACACAGAATGACGACTGATGACGTAAAACTTCCCTTGTTCTAGGATAATGGTACTGAGGATCCCAAACACTATTCGTTCTTATGCGAAGTAGTATGGACAATAAAACAAGTACAAGACGAAGATAGAAAGAAAAGACACTTGGTGATGACCTTCCAAGGCCGCGCGTTGGATTGGTACATGAATTTTATGCAAGTACCAATGGGGCATCCCCAAAATACTCTGGCACAAATCAGAACTAGAATGATCGAAGAGTTTAAGAAGCCAAAATCCAAGTCATAGTATATTATCGATTAGAAAGAAATGAAGCTGTTACAGGTATAAACTAACTGAGAGGGGGGGGGTGAATCAGTTAGTTAAGATTTGTTACCAATATACTTCTTTTAGCTTAGAATCAATAAACTTTATGGAATTCAATCTCTGCTATGAATTCATAGTTATAAACATGAGAGCAGATAACATAAAACATGGCATTCAATCACAACATTTAATCACATATATGATACACAGATATTTCACGAGGAAACCCATAAGGGAAAAACCTCTTCTTCTTATGATGTCAAAGGCTTCAATGGATGTACATCACTTCTTATTTGAGCACCAACTCAAAGAGGCTGAAACCTCTAAATGTAAGCACCAACTTGCTGAGAGCATCAACTCTCACTGTGACCCAGCACCAACTAGGTGAAGACACCAATCTTCAATCTCTACAAGCACCCACTTAAAGACAGAGACATAAAGTCTCCCCTAGCACCTCCCTACCTCCCTTATTTGCTAGACTTTCCAATAGAATCAAAATGCAACAATACATATATGTCCCTGCTTACCAAACCACTCTGCTCTGTTCAACATTGGCTCTCTGCTCCTATGTTCTGTTCAACTATTCAGCACATTCTTCAGTTCCTCTGCTCTACTTTGTAACGCCCCGGTTTTGACCCCGTTGCATTAAATGTACATGATGTATATATTGTAAGGATCATGGTGCAGAGCTAAAGGCCAAGACCCCACCATTGATTGGTTGTGCTATGTTTCAGATTTAAATTTGTCACCGATGGTATATCGGGGCATGTGGCACATATTAAGTTTATCATCATGTAAATATGCATCTTTAATTAAATAACCCGACCAGCTACGATCGCGGCAACTAAAATGAGAAAGGGGCATGATTTTCACAAGGATAAGGGTGGGGAATTTGTCAACCTTAGGCCATTAAGGGAAAATACCCATGTGTCTTCTTTCCTTGCTCTACCCAACCAATTTCATTGAAGAATGGTTGCTGGTGGTTGAGGCAGTTAATTGTTTTGGGAGTGGGGTGGCAGGACTGTCAGTCCTCACCCACACACACACTCCACCAGCGTTGAACCTCACGATGGGTAGGGAACGAAGGGGCCTTCATTCATTCTTCTCACGCACGTAGACATTCTTCTCTCCAGCCTATTCTATTCATCCACACACAAGCTGGAACTCTTGTCTATTCTCACACAAGGATCGTTGGCTGTTGTTGCTCATGCACAGGAGCTATCTGGTGTTATCCACGTCGTTTTTCCTCTGTGTATTTGTGAGTGGTGAGGCCATATCCTTTCCTCATAGGCTACGTGGTGGGTTCTGTGTTGTTACCCTCTATACAGCAGACTGGGATTCGTTCTCTTTCATTCCCATTGTGCAGCCGTATGCTCTTCTCTCAAATTGGTATGGTCGTTTAATTTCTGTCATTGAATGTTGAGATTGGATCTGTGGTTCTTCCTGTGAGTCACAGTGGTCGTTGTTCTTCTCACGGTTTGTTGTGATTGCTATGGATTCTTTATGTTGGGGGTCTGTTGCAAGTCTTCCTCATGCACGGACCACTTGGAGCCGTTTTCCCCATGTTGTGAGCTGTGCTCACTGTTTATGGTGTTGGGATTTTTGTTTTCCCACGTTCATTGATGCATGAAATGGTTGGTATTCAGACCGTGTAAGGAGCAAGGATGGGGGATTGGTTTGCTTGATAAACCTGGTGTGTTGGAAACCACACAGACAGGGCTAGAGGGCTGGCTTTCTTCTCCATAGCCCCTAAATAGCACTGGAAGGGAATGCGGGGCCTGAGGGACTGTGTAGCAGAGAAGGGACTGATTCCTTGTGTTGGGTGTGTGTGTGGGTCTGGTGTAGGTGTTCCTAGCTCTGCAACGAGCTCACCAACTTAGCATTTAACCTTTCCCAACTCCTTGATGGCCTGATAAACCCAACTATGTTGGCTTGGCTGTGTTTTGTATACCCTTGGCTATGTGTAAGCCTACTAGTTCCCTTATTCCTTGGAGAATCATGCCCAGCTCGAGGGTGGAAGCGCTGCTAAGAGATTAAGGAGCATGCTGGCCTATGGTTGGGTGGAACGTTGCAGCGACGTAGCTGGTTGCGGATCAAGTTATTCATAAGATAGGTGCTCTTGTCCATTTCTACTTCCGCAACTATATTTACTGTTAATGAATATAATGGACATGTTGAATGAATGCTGGTATGAATGTATAATGTTTCCGCTGTGTCTGATAGATAATTGCATCTGTGCATGATAAATGTTCATGTGTGCATGTTTCTACTTCAATACATTTGCTTCAGCATTCTGTTTTAGCATTTTTATGCATGTACATGTTCATGGGGCTCTTAGCCCGCATGGTTAATGCCATGGTGATCGCGTCCTCTTCGTCGGTCGGAGGCATGGGGACGTGACAGTTAATGGTATCAGAGCATCAGGTTGCAACAATGGGCCTCTATGGGCCAAGAAGGAGCAACTGACAGAGGTTGTTTTTCATTCTGCCCAGCAAAAGTCATAATTTGAAGGACTATAAATTCAGAAATTGGTCCAAGTGCTGGAGCAGTCAGAAGAGCCAGAGGAAAATACTTCCGCCATTGCGGAAGAGCTAGGCAGAAGGACTTTCGACGTAGTGGAAGTGCTAAGCGGAGCATGCCCGACGGAACAGTCGAAGAGAACCACGAAAAAAAAAATTTCCAAGTGTTTCGCCGTTGCGAAAGAATTAGCAAAAGGGACTCCACCGTTGCGGAAGCCAAAAGCCCTAAGGCTTCCGATGATGAAGACCGTCGACGTCGGAACAGTTTGGAGAAAGCCGTGAAAAGTTTGACTAAGTGTTCTGCATCGAAACAATTAACAGAGTTAACTTTCACCGTTGCGGAAGAGTTTGTGAAGTGGGCTTCCACCGTTGCGGAAGAGTTTGTGAAGTTAACTTCCGTCGTTGCGGAAGAGTTTGTGAAGTGGGCGTCCGCCGTTGCGGAAGTCTAAATGACTAGATGCCCGATGGAAAAGACCTCCGATGCCGCAGGAAGTTTTAAAAATTTTCTAGGTAAAGGCTGGCCATCGGAAGGATTTCATCTTTAGTGTGCCGCCATTGCGGAAGCCAAAGTAATTATCCAGCCGATGAGAAATACCTCCGACACCGCAGAAAATTTTAAATTGTTCGAAGTAAATAACCGTCATTGCGGAACCGAAAGTGTTACGGCTTCCGACTAGAAAGGCTGTCAACGCCGATTAGAAGAAGAAAGCATTTCGGGAGCCGCCGTTGCGGAAGCGAAAGCGTTATGGCTTCTAACTAGAAAGGCTACCGACGCCGATCGGAAGGAGGAAGTGTTTCGTGAGCCACCGTCGGAAGAAATAGTGGAAGAAGAGCCAATTCTGCGGAAGAATAATTGGAAAGAGGAGCCAATTCTGCGGAAGAATAATTGGAAAGAGGAGCTGATTCTGTGGAAGAATAATTGGAAAGAGGAGCCGATTCTACGGAAGAATAATTTGGGAAGAGACCCGATTGAAAAAAGGAAAATTCAGCTGTTTTTCAGAGGATTTTCAGCGGTTTTTCAATGGATTTTCATGGGCTGAGAAGGAGAAAAGAGGCAGCGATCTTATGCGCCAGATTGCGCGAAAACCAATAATTTACAAAAAAAAATGAGGGTGCTTCCCTCGACCCGCCCTGCAATGGCGAAGCCACAAGGGGGCAAGCCCCCTTGACCCCTGTCGTCCCCCTTAGATAGACATTCTTTGATGAAGAAATCTTGTGTTGGGAAAACTTGTTATTCTATGATTATTCCATGAGGAGGTAAGTAATGCTAGTTTATATCAATGTTATGCATCTAACATTTGTGTTATTAACACGTTTGCAAAATCATAGTCACTTTCAAGGGAAGTATTCCAAGTAGTGCAGTTTGGTAAGTAAGTGGTGGTTCATCTATGAGAACCCATGATGGATATGATGCTTGGGACTCTTATGAGCAAGCAGAAGATGCTATGGGAGAAAATGCCCGTAATAGAAATGATGACATTGAGTCTAATGGAAGCAGATTCCAAGAGACACCGTCAGATGTTGCAGCTACTATGAGAAGCTTGATCAAAGCCCAGGAAGAGCAGCATCAGTTGAATGCTGCAATGTTGCAGAGTTTGACGGACTTGCAAAGAAAGATAGACTCTGGACAAGGTACAGCAAGACCAGAAGGCAGTAAGAGCAGTACTATGAGAAGGAGAAGGACTTCTAGTGGATCATCTGATTCGGAAGAATCCAGCGGGGATTCAAGCTCTTCTTCTCATAAAGGAAAAAGAAGGAGACACCATAGGGATCGCTCTCGAGATGAATTTAAGAAAGCTAAACCTCCTACATTCAATGGTGAATTAAAGACTGGACAAGAGGCTGAGGCTTGGCTTCTTGGGATAAAGAAGTACTTTCAAGTGCATGATTATTCAGGGAATATGAAGGCAAGAGTTGCCATATTCAACCTGAATGAAAGAGAATCCATATGGTGGGAACACTTCAAACAAGTAAAGAGGATCAGTGAAAGGAGACTTAAGTGGAAACAGTTCAAGAAGTATTTCAAGCAAAAGTACCTCTTGGACAGGTATTATGATGACAAGATTAAGGAGTTCCATGAGCTGAGATTGGGACAGCAGACCATGGAGGAGTATGCGAATAAGTTTTTGGAGCTGTTGAGGTATGTTCGGTACATCAGAGATGAAAAAGTAAAGGTCCAGCGTTTTTTGAGTGGACTACCTCAGTCGTACAAAGATAGAATTGAGTTTTATGAACCAAGAACTCTTGAAGAAGCAATAAGGAAAGCCAAGTATTGCTATGAGCAAAGCAGAGGTAAACCAGATTACCATAAGGCATGGAAGGACAAGAAGAATGAGAAGTATGACCAAAGGAAGAAAGGTTTCAAACCTTCTAAATTCAGGAACCAGTAGAAGCAGCCATCCCAAGTTGCGAGTAAGCCGGTTGGGGTGACCGGGGAAAATCCTAAAGATCCACAACAGAATAGAGGGCCACTCCAATGTTGGAAATGTGGAGGACCCCACATGCATAGGAATTGTCCACTCGAGAATGAGAGTGCAAGGCCAGCTTATAATGTTCAAGAATCAGAAACAGTGGGTCAAGTAGCAAAGGCAATTCCTAGGATTTATGCAGCACTGGAGGACCATCAGGCGGATCACCAGTCAACTGTAGTTGAAGTAGTAGGTAAGATTGTTGAACAATCTATTTCTATTTTGATTGACCCTGGTTCTACGCATAGTTACATTACTCCTAGAGTAGTGGAGATTTGTGCTTTTAAGAAAGTAAAGCATAAGAAGTCTTGGTTAGTTCAGCTAGCCACTGGAGCTAAGAGAAAGGTCAGTGAAGTGGTAGAGAAATGTCCATTGGTCATGAATGGATTGGTCACTTGTGTAGATCTGAATGTTCTACCGCTTGGTTCCTATGATGTTCTCATTGGAATGGATTGGTTAGAAGCTCACAGGGTTAAGCTTGATTCTTACAATAAGACTTTCGAATGCATGGACGAAGAAGGAAACCTAGTAGTTGTGAAAGGTATTCCAAAGGTGATTTCAGTACGGCAGGTTTCAGCAATGTAGTTAAAGAAGTTCTATAGGAAGGGTTGCCAGTTGTATGCAGCTCAGATTTTGGAGGAAACAAGAGATGAAACTCCGAGGTTGGAGGACTATCAGGTGTTACAGGCATTCAGGGATGTGTTTCCTGATGAGATTCCAGGGCTCCCTCCAAAGAGGGACATTGACTTCACAATTGAACTTGTGCCAAGAACAGCACCAATTTCTAAAGCACCCTACAGGATGAGTACCCCGGAGATGCTAGAGTTGAAGATGCAACTGCAAGAGTTGTTGGAAAAGAAGTATATTCGGCCAAGTGTGTCTCCTTGGGGAGCACCAGTTCTGTTTGTAAAGAAGAAAGATGGTACACTCAGGTTATGTATTGACTACAGACAGTTGAACAAGGTTACCGTGAAGAATAAATATCATTTGGCTAGGATTGATGACCTCTTTGACCAAATGAGGGGAGCAAAGGTATTTTCCAAGATTGACTTGAGGTCTGGTTACCATCAGGTGAGAATCAAGGATGAAGACATTCATAAGACAGCCTTTAGGACAAGGTATGGGCATTATGAGTTTGTAGTGGTACCCTTTGGTCTCACAAATGCACCAGCTACATTTATGTGCCTTATAAATAGTGTCTTCAGCAAATATTTGGACAAGTTTGTTCTTGTTTTCCTTGACGACATTCTTGTTTATTCTAAGAATGAGGAAGAGCGTGAAGAGCATTTGAGATTGACATTGAATTTGCTCAGGGAGCACCAGTTGTATGCCAAACTGAGCAAGTGTGACTTCTATAGAGATAGAATTCAGCACTTGGGTCACATTATCTCAGAGGAGGGTATATCTATGGACCCTGAAAAGATTGAAACCATTATGAATTGGCCTACTCCAAGAAATGTGACAGATGTAAGATCTTTTATGGGACTTGCAGGATACTACAGGAGATTCATTGAGGGATTCTCCAAAGTTGCACATGCTATCACTTCTTTGCAAAAGAAGGGGATGAAGTTCGAATGGACATCGAGGTGTGAAGAAAGTTTCCATAGGATGAAGAATATTCTCACCAGTGCACCAGTATTGAAGGTTGCAGATCTAGAGAAATATTTTGTGGTGTGTACTGATGCATGTGGACAAGGGCTTGGAGGAGTCCTTATGCAAGACAACCATGTGATATGTTATGAGTCAAGAAATCTGAAGGAACATGAGAAGAACTATGCCACTCATGATCTAGAGCTTGCAGCCATAGTACATGCTCTCAAGATGTGGAGACATTACTTGATGGGTAGAATATTTGAGCTCAGAACAGATCACTGTGGACTAAAGTATCTGTTTGATCAGCCTACTTTGAATGCTAGGTAAGCAAGATGGCTGGAATTTTTATGTGAGTTTGATTTTGAAATCAAGCACATAAAGGGAAAAGAGAATAAGGTAGCTAATGCACTCAGTAGGAAGGTGCAGGAAATGCATGTGGCATCTCTTAGTATTTTCCAATCCGATTTGAGGCAGCAGATTGTTGATCATGTTCCTGGAGATGAATTGTATGAGCAGGTAAAAGACAAATTGCAGCAGCAAAGTCTTGAGAAGAGGTATGAGAGATATAAATTGAAAGGAGATGGAATTCTCACTTATAAAGGTAGAATTAATTCTACCAATTAAGTCTACGCATCAAACGGATGACATTGCCAAGATATTCATGAAGGAGATATTCAAATTGCATGGATTGCCGAAGGAAATAGTATCTGACAGAGATGTCAAGTTCACTTCCAACTTTTGGAAGGGGTTGTTTGCAGATTTGGGTACAAAGCTAAACTTCAGCAATGCATACCATCCTCAGACAGATGGTCAGACAGAGAGAGTTAATCAGGTTCTTGAAGATATGCTTCGCATGTATGTAATGGACAAACCAACCAAGTGGGAAGATTACTTACACTTGGTAGAGTTTGCTTATAATAATGGATAGCAGGCATCCTTGGGGATGAGTCCGTATGAAGCTTTGTATGGAAGAAGGTGTAGGACACCAATGACTTGGGATAATCTAGTGAACATGATTGTGCTTGGTCCAGAATTGCTTAGGGAAATGGAGCAAGAGGTTGTAAAGATCAGGCAGAAGCTGAAAGCAGCACAGGACAGACAGAAAAGCTATGCAGATAAGCATAGGGTGAACAGGGAGTTCAGTGTTGGGGATCATGTTTACCTCAGAGTGAGGGCAAGGAAGAGTTCCTTGAAACTTGGTAGTTGTGCCAAGTTGTCACTGAGATACTGTGGGCCATTTGAAGTGCTTGAAAGAATAGGGCCAGTTGCATATAGACTTGCATTGCCTGCTAGCACTAGATCTCATAATGTTTTTCATGTTTCTTTGCTTAAGAAATATGTACATGACCCTAACCATGTGAAAAATTGGGATGTGATTCAGATGGAACCCGAGGGAGAGTTCCAAATCGAGCCAATGCACATCCTCGACAGGAATGTCACAATGCTCCGGAACCAAGCCATAGGTCAGGTAAAGGTGCAATGGGAGCACTACGGGCCTGAAGAGGCTACATGGGAGCTGGAGGATGCCATGCGATTGGCACATCCATTTTTGTTCGATTTTGCGGAACACTGAGGCGATACCAGTGTAGCATTTTGTTCAATTTTGTAAGCACTGAGGATAGTGCTATTGAAGGGGGAGGGGAATGTAATGCCCTGGTTTTGACCCCGTTGCATTAAATGTACATGATGTATATATTGTAAGGATCATGGTGTGGAGCTAAAGGCCAAGACCCCACCATTGATTGGTTATGCTATGTTTCGGATTTAAATTTGTCACCGATGGTATATCAGGGAATGCGGCACATATTAAGTTTATCATCGTGTAAATATGCATCTTTAATTAAATAACCCGACCAGCTACGATCGCAGCAACTAAAATGAGAAAGGGGCATGATTTTCACAAGGATAAGGGTGGGTAATTTGTCAACCTTGGGCCATTAAGGGAAAATACCCATGTGTCTTCTTTCCTTGCTCTACCCAACCACTTTCATTGAAGAATGGTTGCTAGTGGTTGAGGCAGTTAATTGTTTTGGGAGTGGGGTGGCAGGACTGTCAGTCCTCACCCACACACACACTCCACCAGCATTGAACCTCACGATGGGCAGGGAACGAAGGGGCATTTCATTCATTCTTCTCACGCACGCAGACATTCTTCTCTCCAGCCTATTCTGTTCATCCACGCACAAGCTGGAACTCTTATCTATTCTCACGCAGGGATTGTTGGCTATTGTTGCTCACGCACAGGAGCTATCTGGTGTTATCCACGTCATTTTTCCTCTGCGGATTTGTGAGTGGTGAGGCTGTATCCTTTACTCATGGGATACGTGGTGGGTTCTGCGTTGTTGCCCTCTATACAGCGGACTGGGAGTCGTGCTCTTTCATTCCCATTGTGCAACCGTATGCTCTCCTCTGAAATTGGTATGGTCATTTAATTTTCTGTCATTGAATGTTGAGATTGGATCTGTGGTTCTTCATGTGAGTCACGGTGGTCGCTGTTCTTCTCACGGTCTGTTGTGATTGCTGTGGCTTCTTTATGTTGGGGGTCTGTTGTGAGTCTTCCTCACGTACGGACCGCTTGGAGTCGTTTTCCCCACGTTGTGAGTTGTGCTCACTATTTATGGTGTTGGGATTGTTGTTTTCCCACATTCATTGATGCGTGAAATGGTTGGTCTTCGGACTGTGTAAGGAGCAGGGATGGGGGCTTGGTTTTCTTGATAAACCTGGTGTGTTGGAAACCACACAGACAGGACTAGAGGGCTGGCTTTATTCTCCACAACCCCTGAATAGCACTGGAAGGGAATGCGGGGCCTGAGGGACTGTGTAGCAGAGAAGGGACCGATTCCTTGTGTTGGGTGTGTGTGTGGGTGTTTTAGAAGCCAGGCTAGTTCTGGTGTAGGTGTTCCTAGCTCTGCAACGAGCTCACCAGCTTAGCATTTAACCTTTCCCAACTCCTTGATGGCCTGATAAACCCAACTGTGTTGGCTTGGTTGTGTTTTGTATACCCTTGGCTATGTGTAAGCCTACTAGTTCCCTTATTCCTTGGAGAACCATGCCCAGCTCGGGGGTGGTAGCACTGCTGAGAGATTAAGGAGCACGCTGGCCTATGGTTGGGTGGAACGTTGCAGCGACGTAGCTGGTTGTGGATCAAGTTATTCATAAGATAAGTTCTCTTGTCCATTTCTACTTTCGGAACTATATTTACTGTTAATGACTATAATGGACATGTTGAATGAATGCTGGTATGAATGTATGATGTTTCTGCTATGTCTGATAGATAATTGCATCTGTGCATGATAAATGTTCATGTGTGCATGTTTCTACTTCAATACGTTTGCTTCAGCATTCTGTTTTAGCATTTTTATGCATGTACATGTTCACGGGGCTCTTTTCCCGCATGGTTAACGCCATGGTGATCGCGTCCTCTTCGCTGGTCGGAGGCATGGGGACGTGCAATGCTCATTCAGTATTAGTTTACATTACTGATCTCTTAATACTCTGCACACCATTACTCTCCTCAAAAACACCTCTCCACATTTTCTGCTTGCTACAATATATATATATATATAAATTTTAGTCAGTTCTCATTCTCTCCGTTCATTATAGAAACGGTTACGGACTCTTCGTGTACCATCTAATTGCAAATGAGAAAACGTTCATAGATTTCTAACTGTCAAGACTCTCAACATCTCGAACGTTTATTTGTACAAAAATGATTCATATTCCACGAATACCATAGATTCTCAATATCTCTAACTGAAAGACCCTTCGAATACCCAGCTTGCCTGACTCTCTGCATTCCACGAATAGTCATTCTCTAATTCTCTGATCCCATTGGCTCCTCATCGAATCAATACTGTGCTAGACTCTTCATGTTCCACTGCTTCCAGTTCAAAGAGCCCTGGGCTCGATTCTGAATATGGATACTTCCTCTGCTCTTTAAGCCATCGGTGTTGTTCATCTCCTTCTGCGGTTTTGGTCGTCAATTGCTTGAATGATAGACATCTCATGATTCTTCAGAAAGACCTTGTCCAATGCTGGAATTGAGTCGCTGCTTGTTTAAATTCATCGAAATTTTATTTGCTTATACCCCTACCGTTGCAAAAAGATAATCGGCTGCAGTCTTGGTATTCTTCTCCGATGTATTTTCCTTAGTCGGCTGATTGTTGAGTTGTGGGCTTCCGCTGTTGCGGATGAGAAAGACACTATCCTTCCGCCATTGTGGCTCCTGATTTTGCTATCATGTCGACGATAATATCCTGATTCCACTATTCACTATCATGCTGATGATGCTATGGCGGGATGACTTGTCTTTGTTTCTTCTACCATTGCGGCTCCCAAAGCAACTAAGCGTCCGAAGTCCAAAACGCTCCGAATGCCGATGCTTATCAGTCTTTTAGTCGTGCATGTCTTTAACCTTTCCTTTTCCACCGTTGTGGCTGGGAAAGTCATTCAGCTTCTGATGTAAATATCTTTCGACTTCCGATTGCTTTGGATGACTTGTCTTTGTTGCTTCCGCCGTTGCGGCTCCCAAAGCAACTAAGCGTCCGAAGTCAAAAGCGCTCCGACTGCCGATGCTTATCAGTATTTTAGTCATGCGTCTTTAACCTTTCCTTTTCCACCATTGCGGCTAGGAAAGTCATTCAGCTTCTAATGTAAATATTTTCCGACTTCCAATTAAGAGTTTTCCCACCCGCTCAACAGGATTTGTGGATTTTCCATAGACTTTAGTCTGAATCTCTAGCACCTCCCACTATTCAATTTTCTCCATTGATACCTGTGTGCCTGCCTCATTTTCAGTATATTGCCACATCCATTTGACATCAGTTCCCCTTCTCTTTATATCAGATTGCCATCAATGACAATACGTTAAAATTTTAAGACTGAGCACTAGCTGCCATCTACTAGTTATGAACACACCACTCTGAAAGATATTCCAACAATATCCCTCTTTGACATTGATGGCAATATCTCATTCAACTGGTCACATTTCTCCCCCTTTGACATCAAGGGCAAAGGATAAACCTGGGCAGATACGGTATGTCTGATGACTAGTCTCCCCCTGACAAGATGCATTAAGAAAATGAACTGCCATTCCATGATGTAAACAAAAATAAGATATACAATAAACACAGACTCCCCCTAACACAATGCATGAGTTACTGAGGCAAGGACTGAACACCCAGCTTCTGACGCAGATATTCAAACTGAGCTGTGGGTAAATGCTTAGTAAAAATATCAGCAATCTGTTTGGTAGAAGGAATATAATGCAACAACATCGCTTGAGTAGCCACTTGTTCACGCAAGAAATGGTACTTTATGGGAATGTGTTTAGTTTTGGAATGAAGAACATGATTCTTGGAAACATTGATAGCACTAGTATTGTCACAGTAAATGGGAATAGGTTCATAATACTTTACATCTAGATCAGCAAGAGATTGAACCATCCATAAAATTTGAGTACAACAAGTAGCAGCAGCTATGTACTCTGCTTCATTAGTAGATAAAGAAATGGAACTTTGCTTTTTACTTAGCCAGGAAACCAAAGACTCTCCTAAGAAAAATGCTCCGCCACTTGTACTTTTTCTTTCATCTACACAATTATCCCAATCTGCATCTGAATATGTTATTAGCTGAAAGTTCTGATTTCTGGGATACCACAGACCATAAGAGAGCGTACCTTTCAGGTATTTGAATATACGTTTCACAGCTAGTAGATGACTCTGTTTAGGAGCAGCTTGAAACCTTCCTACCATCCCAATAGCATGCATGATATCAGGTCTTGATGCAGTAATATATAACAGGCTTCCTATCATAGATCTGTACATATTTTGATCCACTTCAGGTGCAGAATCATCTTTACTCAACTTGCAGCCACTGACCATGGGTGTACTCACAGGTGTGGAGTCTTCCATTCGAAACTTATTTAACATCTCCTTTAGATACTTTTCTTGAGAAAGAAACATACCTCCTGGTTTCTGACAGATTTGAAGACCAAGGAAATAGGACAGCTCACCAATCATTGACATTTTGAACTCAGATTTCATAGAGTTAGCAAACCACTGAACAGAAAGATTATTAGTATAGCCAAAGATGATATCATCAACATAAACCAATACAATCAGTAAGTCATCACCTTCAGTTTTGATATATAAATTGCTGTCCACAGAACCTCTCTTGAAGCCTTTGTCTTGTAGCTATTTGTCCAGTCTGGCATACCAGGCTCTAGGTGCTTGCTTCAACCCATACAAAGCCTTTTTCAGCTTGCATACATAGTCAGATTTATCTGTGAGTGAAAATCCTTCAAGTTGCTCCACATACACTTCTTCTTCTAAATTTCCATTGAGAAATGCTGACTTGACATCCATCTGGTGTACTCTAAATTGTTTGTAACAAGCATAGGCTAGAAACATTCTGATAGCCTCCATTCTTGCCACTGGAGAAAATGTTTCATCGAATTATTGTCCTTCAATCTGAGCATAACCTTTGCAAACCAGTCTTGTTTTATTCCTTACAATCTGTCCTTGTTCATTTAATTTATTCTTATATACCCATTTGGATCCAATCACATTCTTGTCTGATGGCCTAGGAACAAGTTCCCAAGTGCTATTCTTTTCAATATGATCCAGCTCTTCATTCATGGCTGCTACCCAGTCTTTGTCTTTGCTGGCTTCATTAAAACATTGGGGCTCAATTGTAGAGAGAAGAGTAATATGAGACTGTTCAGATTCCTACAAAATCTTCCTTCTAGTCTGAACACCTTTACTCTCATCACCAATGATTTGGCTTTCAGGGTGATTTTTTCTAATCATTCTGGAAGAAGATTGTACAGTGTGTTGTTCAGGTTTAGATTCCTCATACTCTGATTATTTATATTCTTCCTTCTGGGATTCTTGGACCTGTTCTTCTGTCTCTTCATTTGTATTTTCCAAACATGAATCTTCATCATTCCTTTGACTGATATTTCCATGACAATCTTCATCTACTTTCACATCTATGCAATCTACTATTTTACGCAGCCTCTTGTTATAACACCTATAGCCTTTGCTTTCTGTAGCATATCCTAAAAAGATTCCTTCATCTGCTCTGTCATCATACTTGCCCAAATTTTCATCATTATTCTTGATATAGCATTTACTCCCAAAAACTCTGAAATGTTTAATGGTTGTAGGTCTTCCAAACCATAAATGATATGGTGTTTTGTCACTGTTTGGTCTTAAATGAGCTTTGTTAAGAATGTGCACAGCTGTATGAATAGCTTCCACCAGAAGCCTTGAGAAATATCCTTTTCCTTCATCATTTATCTGGCCATCTATTGGACTGTTCTGTTTTGTCTTTCTACCACTCCATTTTGCTGAGGAGTTCCTGCTATTGTATATTCTTTTCTGATGCCATGCTCATCACATAATTCTTTGAACTGTCTTGAACTGAACTCTCCTCCTCTGTCAGATCTGATAGCTTTAATCTTTCTTCCAGTCTGATTTTCAGTCAGGGCTTTAAATATCTTTAATTTAGCAAATGCTTCAGACTTCTCTTTAAGGAATGCAATCCATGTTAGTCTGGAATAGTCATCAATCACGAGCATGAAATAGTTCTCCTTACCTGTACCTTCTTTCCTTGATAGGCCACACAAATCCAGATCGACTAGTTGAAGAGGCTTATTTGTGGAAGGAACACTCTTTGACTTAAACTGTGTTCTGGTTAACTTCCCCATCTGACAAGGTTTACACACTTCATCACGTGGTTTAGATATTTCTGGAAAGTCCCTTACTGCTGCTCTGTTTTTTAGTTTTATTAAATGATCAAAATGTAGATGTCCCAGTCTTTTGTGCCACAGCCAGCTTTCATCATATTTGTTGAGATAACACTCTTCTTTTTCTTCTTTTAAAATGTAAACATTATTCTCAGTTCTTATTCCTTTGGCAACCAGTTTTCCTGAGGAAACATTTTTTATTTTACAATCTTTAGCAATGAACAAGATTTCACACCCTTTGTCACACATTTGACTCACACTGAGAAGGTTGTGCTTCAACCCATCTACAAATAACACATATTGAGCCTTTCCTTTACCATTTCTAATACTAACCATTCCCTTGCCTCTGATCTTTCCTGGTGCATCATTTCCAAATGTTACGTTCCCAGATTTCTGCTCTGACATAGAAATAAACTTCTATTTATCTCCTGACATATGTTTTGAACATCCACTATCAATGTACCAAGGATTCTTCTGTTTCTGAACTGAGAGCACAAGATTACAATGAGAACTCTCTTTCTTCCTCCATACATTTCGTTCAGCTGTATATTTCATTTTTTGTTCTGTTTTGTTCTCTTTCAAGTTACATTCTGTAGCTTTATGCCCAAAGTTGTGGCATATGTAGCATTCTATTTCGTTGTATAGAAGATCAAACGGGTTAGTATTTTTGTTTTGCGTTATTCTTTTAACAGCTGATTGAGATACATGACCCATATGATTATACATTGATTGATGTATCATCTGTTTGTTATTTGACATCCTTCTCTGAATGTTTCTGAAATTGTAAAAACAATTGGCAGCTCTGTGCCCAAAGTTGGAACAACATAAACAATAACCATTGAAGAAATTAGCATACCTAACTCTTGGTGGATTTCTAGAAAAGTAATGTATTGAGTTATGATGCTCATAATTGTAATTCTGATCTGCATACTTGATTCTGTTATATGGCTCTTTTTCATGAACTCTTGACTGTACCGATTTGTTATTTAGATCGGTATTCTCTTTCTTTTTATCACTCTTTGATCAATTTTCATTATTGTCTTTACATGCTTCAACATTTATTATTCTGGGAATTTATGCCTGCTTGCTGTTTTGAAAATTAATCAAGTTTGATGATTCTTTGCTTTCTGAACCACTGCTACTTGCATCTTGACCATAGCCTAGACCAAACTTAATCTGAGGTGACCTCTGTCTGTTTAGAATGTTATTTAGCTCTTCTGAAGCTTTGATACTAGAGATATTCTGATGATATAAGGCTTGAAATTTTTCTAAATCCTTCTTAACAATTACTACTTCTTTCTCTAGATGTTCACATCTAATTTTGCTTTCAGCTAGCTGTTGTTTTAGAGTCTCTTCAATTTTCTTTGCCTCTTCCAGCTCTAAATTTATTAGAGAGATGTCTTTTCCATTGGTTTCATACTGGATTAATAGCTATTTTTGTTTTCTTTTATTTATTCTTAGTCTATCAATCTCCTCTAGAGCACTCATTAGCTCTCCCTCCATGTCCACAATGGCATCCTCATCATTCATCTCTGTACAGCTCATCTCTAGATCCTCTAAAGCCATAAGCATGAAATCATTCTCTTTGTCTTCATGGGAGGATTCACTTTCTGAATTTTCTGTGGATTCATCATCATTCACACGTAGACTTTTCTTCTTGTACTTGTTTTCTTTACTATACCTCTTCTTTAGAAATTTCTCTTCATCTGCAAAACTCTGCTCTTTCCTCATATGAGGGCATTTAGCAGCAAAGTGTCATGTTTTACCACAGTTAAAACATTTGAAAGGTAGTTTTCCTTTGTATTTCCCTGACCCCATTTTCAGTCTTCTCACAAATTTTGCTTCTATTCATCCACATCTACCTCTGTACTCTTTTCATCTTTAAAAAGAGGCTTCTCTGGATGTGTTTTGGTCTTTACTAATCCTCATTTCATAGGCTGTCAAAATTCCTAGTAATTGGTCAAGAGATAACGTTTTAAGATCACTCATTTCTTCTATAGCTGAGACATTAGGGTTGAATCTATCAGGCAGAGATCTTAGGATTTTATGAACAAGGAAGGTATCATCATCACTTATTTTTTCACCAAGAGCTCTCATAGCATTTACTAACTCATCAACTCTCAGGAAAAAATTACTAATACTTTCATCTTCATTCATTTTCAATTGTTCAAATCTTAGCCTATGAGTCTGCAACTTGGCATCTTTAACTTTCTCATTTCCTTCATAGCTGCTAATAAGCTTATCCCACATTTCTTTGGCAGAATCAAGATGCATTACTTTTACAAATTCAGTTTCAGCAAGACCACTCAGAATAGCAATCATTGCTTTTGCATTGAAAGTAAACTCTAGCTTATCATCTTTGGATGCTAGCAAAACAGGTTTTGCATACCCAGTCTCTACTACTTCCCAAACATCAGCACCTAGGGACATTAAGTATGTTCTCATCCTAACCTTCCAGAAAGCAAAATTTTTACCATCAAATATGGGTGCTTTGTTTATTGATCCATCTTGACTAGCCATTTTAACTCTTCAGGATCTACCTTAACCAAAAGGAACACGGCTCTGACACCAATTGTTACAGGTATACACTAACTGAGAGGGGGGGGTGAATTAGTTAGTTAATATTTGTTACCAATATACTTCTTTTAGCTTAGAATCAATAAACTTTATTGCAGTCAATCTTTGCTATGAATTCAGAGTTATAAACATGAGAGCAGATAACATAAAACACAGCATTCAATCACAACATTTAATCACATATATGATACACAGATATTTCATGAGGAAACCCATAAGGGAAAAACCTCTTCTTCTTATGATGTCAAAGGCTTCAATGGCTGTACATCACTTCTTATTTGAGCACCGACTCAAAGAGGCTGCAACCTCTAAATGCAAGCATCAACTTGCTGAGAGCATCAACTCTCACTGTGACCCAGCACCAACTGGGTGAAGACACCAATCTTCAATCTCTACAAGCACCCACTTGCAGACAGAGACATAAAGTCTCCCCTAGCACCTCCCTACCTCCCTTATTTTCTAGACTTTCCAATAGAACAAAAATGCAACAATACAGATATGTCTCTGCTTAACAAACCACTCTACTCTATTCAACATCAGCTCTCTACTCCTCTGTTCTGTTCAACTGTTCAGCACATTCTTCAGTTCCTCTGCTCTGCTCATTTAGTATCAGTTTATAGTATTGATATCTTAATACTCTGCACACCATTACTCTCCTCAAAAAACACCTCTCCACATTTTCTTCTTGCTACAATATATATATATAAATTTCAGTCGGTTCTTATTCTCTCCGTTCATTACAGAAATGGTTATGGACTCTTCATGTACCATCTAATTGCAAATGAGAAACCATTCATAGATTTCTAACTGTCAAGACTCTCAACATCTTGAACACTGATCTGTACAAAAACGATTCACATTCCATGAATACCATAGATTCTCAAGATCTCTAACTGAAAGACCCTTTGAATACCCAGCTTGCCTGACTCTCTGCATTCCACGAATAGTCATTCTCTAATTCTCTGATCCCATTGGCTCCTCATCGAATCAATACTGTGCTAGACTCTTCATGGTCCACTGCTTCCAGTTCAAAGAGCCCTGGGCTCGATTATGAATATGGAGACTTCCTTTGCTCTTTAAGCCATCGGTGTTGTTCATCTCCTTCTGCGGTTTTGGTCATCAATTGCTTGAATGATAGACATCTCGTGATTCTTCAGAAAGACCTTGTCCAATGCTGGAATTGAGCCGCTGCTTGTTTAAATTCATCGAAAGTTTATTTGCTTATACCCTCGCCGTTGTGGAAAGATAATCGGCTTCAGTCTCGGTATTCTTCTTCGATGTATTTGCCTTAGTCGACTGATTGTTGAGTTGTGGGATTCCACTGTTGCGGATGAGAAAGACACTATCCTTCCGTCGTTGCAGCTCTTAATTTTTCTATCATGCCGATGATAATATCCTGATTCCGCTATTCTCTATCATGCTGACGATGCTATGGCGGGATGACTTGTCTTTGTTGCTTCCGCCATTGCGGCTCCCAAAGCAACTAAGCGTTCGAAGTCCAAAACGCTCCGACTCTCGATGCTTATCAGTCTTTTAGTCGCGCGTGTCTTTAACCTTTCCTTTTCTGCCGTTGTTGCTGGGAAAGTCATTCAGCTTCCGATGTAAATATCTTCCGACTTCCGATTGCTTTGGATGACTTTTCTTTGTTGCTTCCGCCGTTGCGGCTCCCAAAGAAACTAAGCGTCCAAAGTCAAAAGTGCTCCGACTGCCGATGCTTATCAGTCTTTTAGTCACGTGTCTTTAACCTTTCCTTTTCCGCCGTTGCAGCTAGGAAAGTCATTCAGCTTCCGATGTAAATATCTTTTGACTTCTGATTAAGATTTTTCCCACCTGCTCAATAAGATTTGTGGATTTTCCATAGACTTTAGTCTGAATCTCTAGCACCTCCCACTATTCGATTTTCTCCATTGATACCTGTGTGCCGGCCTTGTTTTCAGTAGATTACCACATCCATTTGACATCAGTTCCCGTTCTCTTTATAGCAGATTGCCATCAATGACAATACATTAAAATTTTAAGACTGAGCACTAGCTGCCATCTACTAGTTCTGAACACACCACTATGAAAGATATTCCAACAGAAGCAGTACCCTAACGAATCAATGTGTGAATTTAATCAATGATTAAAAACTCTGATTGATCAGGCTAGTTTTGGAATGAGCAATGTTCAACATAAGGAATGTTTTATTGCAGCTTTGGTACCACACATTGGTATGCCATTGATGCAATAGAATATCACATCTTAAGCAGAAGCTCTGGAAATCATGATGAAACTAGAAGCTTCACTAGTTGGAGAAACATGCATGAGCCAGATCCAGTCGCAATTGGTGAACCTCACTATTCAATTGCAAGACATTAAGAAGGGAAAATAATTCTGAAAAGAGGTATGGTGTATCTGATTCTGATCAGTGGGACATCATAAGGATAAATTCCCATAATTCCACAAATATTTCTAGGATGGAGCCCAAAATCCATTAAGTCAAGGAGGATTTCCTTGGTGCCATATTTGTCAAACTAGAGGACATCGGTACAACGAGTATGAATCCCCCTAGAGGACATCGGTCCCCCACAGACCCACCTTGCACGTGTATGAATCCATAGGAATTTTCAAGAATTGTGATTGGTGTTACTCTTTGAATATTCAGAGTTTCCCTTGACTAGAACTTGGTTTACTTAGATCTCTAATTTCTGTCTTCCTTAATAGAAAAGATATTTCCCTACCTTAGGTAGTTTTGATCGAAAGAGAAATGTGAATTTTCATGTAGCTAGGATTTGCATTCTTTTTACATTTCCTATCTACACATCATGCATCCACTTAACCGCTCAAGATAAAATTAATGCTATCTTAGATTTAAAATCATTTAGTAACTATGTGTAAGATAGTGACATGTTTCGACATCGTTAAGTGTGGCAGCTGTTGTTTATTTCCCGCACTACATCCCGGGGTTTGAGTGGTTCCTCCATGTACCGATGGGATATTGAATGACCTTGCACGTACCCTTGAGGTATATCAAAAGGTGCTTCACGTACTTGATTGTATATCAGAGGGACCCTTTCGAACGGTTGTGCATTAGACAGAACCACTACGAAGTTGAGCTCCCCCGTACCTCGAGTATATTGGGAGAACCTCTTAGGATTCCTATGACCAACTGAGTTAACCTTTTCGTCGTCTTAGCATCATAGCCTTGATAATCCTGTGAGTGTCCTGAATTTTGATCCACTCCTATTCACACAATTTTCTTGTGGCTTTTAGAATTGAGTAGTGTTTGATCTTGTGTGGTATTTCAGAGATTATTAGAGAGATCAGATATGGGATACTTTCTCTGGACCACTAGTTAAGAGAACCCTTTTTAGGGTATGTCTTTTGTTTCTCCCTCTTTTGGACATGTTGGTCCTCCCTTCATGGCCACTTTGAACCTTCCTGGATTGACTATAGGATTACCTGTATGGTTATTCTCCAATCCTGTCATACCAAATGCATCCTTTGTGTTGGATCCTGGTCCTTTACCACATGAGCATCAACCTCATGTTAATCCTTCTCCTTCTTTGTCGAATGTTGAATCAACTTCCATTTCTTCCTCTTCACCTGTTGAAAACTCTAATGTTAGTAAATGGGCGGGTAAGAAGAAGACCAAAGGAAGGCTAAGAAAAAGAACACTAAGCAGAAGGTAACATCTCCAACCTCTGATCATCATGTTGGAAACCAACAAGCCACTAATCATCATGCTGGGAGTATTGATGTACCTGTTTCCAGCTTGTGTAAAGCTAAGTTCCCTTGTAGACTTTGCAAGGGTGATCACCTTCTCAAGGACTTTCCCAGTATTTCCCTTGTGTCAGAAGTGTGGTCTAAACATCCTGTGTCGTTAGTCTCTGATCATCATGCTGATGATGCCCCATCAACTAGTGACTCTTTGGTTAAGAGTCAAAAGGTAAAGGTTAGGTATCCTTGCTTTCTATGTAAGGATATGCACCGTACCTACCTTTTTCCTTGCATGGATGAAGATTCAAAGTTATTGGAAGCTATTACCGTTCCTCAGCAACATCTTCCAATCGGTTGTCGTAAGTTGTCCCTTGACATCCCATTGTTTGATAAAGTGGTCGATCCAAGTCCATCCTTGGTCGATCCCACTCTTCCGTTGAAGATTGAAGTCAAAGAGGTCGATCCTACTCTTCCGGTGAAGAGTGAAGTTGAAGCGGTCGATCCAAGTCCATTTTTGGTTGATCCCACTCTCCTTTTATAGAGTGAAGTTAAAGTGGTCGAACCGATTTCATCTCCACTCGATCCCACTCTTTCATCAGAGAGTGTTAATATTGAAGTAGTACCTTTGAAACAGTATTCATCTTGTCCCTCTCTTTTAATCGAGAGTGAAAACCATCCAATTGAAGTCTTCATAGTTAGTTCTGATTGTTCTATGCTAGAAGAAGTTTTGTCTCTTTCAATAGAACCCTCTCCAAGTAGTGAGGTTATTTCCTTTGACTGTAGTAACCTAACAGAATCTCATCTTCATTCGAGTGTTCCTTTCCAGATAGTTGTGTGAGTTACTTCTAAGAGTATACTTCTCACTATTGTTGACGAAGGGGCTTATGTTAGTATTCTATCCTCAACTGCTTGGAAATCCATAGGTTCTCCTCTGCCTATGCCAGCTACTGATCAGATAATGGATTTTAATTGAATACCTACAGTGCCTTTAGGGATACTTCTTCAGTTGGCTATTACTTTGGAAGAAAGAACTGTCTATATCAATGTTATGGTAGTCCAAGGTCCCTTAGATTTTAATCTGCTCCTTGGACGTGATTATGTTTACGCCATGAAAGTTGTAGTGTCCACACTCTTTCAAGTGATGTATTTTCCCCATGATGGGAATTTTGTGACCATTGATAAAATTCCCTTCATTAAACCCGATCATCTTATGACTCCTAGTCAACAGACTTCCCTGAATGTCCCGCATGTTCTTGTGGTTCCTTTCCCTTCTAGTTAGCTTCTTCCCATCATCGGTAAAATGGGGGGCATGGCTCTAGACTCTAGACTTCATACTGGAGTTAAGTCACTAGATCCTTATGTTAGGGGGAAACCCACCAACCTCTGGACATCATGTTGGCTTAGAAGAGACGTTGTGAGCATAATTCCCTTCCCGTTTCAAGCTCATCAAAAAAGGAAACAGATGTTGTGAGCATAGTTGCCATTCTATGTCAATATCATTAAAAAATGAAATAAATGGCTATGACCATAGCTCCCACTCTGTGCAAATCTCATTAAAATGAAACAGATGTCCTCAAGCATAGTTACTTTTTCTTTCAAGATTGTGTAAAAATGAAACAGGTTCCCTCAAGAATAGTTACCTTTTGTTTCAAGCTTGTGTAAAAATGAAACAAGTCGCCACAAGCATAGTTATATTCTATTTCAAGCTTGTGTAAAAAAGAAACAGGTCACCTTTAGTAGTGTTTATTCTTGGTTTCAAGCTCGTTAAAAAATAAAACTGACCTTGACAAGAGTTCCTTTTTCGTGTTAAGCTCGTTAAAAAATGAAACGGATTCTTCCATTGTGTCAAGACTCAATTTTTGAACCTTCATTTCATCTGTTTGTAAAGCAAACGAAACAAAGCTTGGGGGGCATTATACCCTACCTATTTTTTGTAATTAAGCTACTTGACAGTTATACTGGGGGAAGGTACCAACCGTTGGACATCATGTTGGGAAATCACCCATCGATGGAAGCCATTTTGAGCATACTTTCTAAGTTTCGAGCTCGTTAAACCATGAAATGACCTTTTGAGCATACTTTATTTTAGTTTCAAGCTCGTTAAACCATGAAACGGCCCTTTGAGCATCATTCTTATTCTATTACAAGCTCATTAAAAAATGAAGCAGATACCCTAAGCATTCTTTTAGCCGATCTTTGAGATCGTTAAAAATAGTAAGATGGTGTTGAGCTTACTTTTCATTTTTCTTGCTTTGGTTAAAACATGAAAACTGGTTTGAGCTTACTTTCTCGCTTTTTCATGCTCTGGATTCAAGCATGAAAAAGGTTTCAAGTGCCTTTTACACCTTCAACATGCTCATTAAAAACTTATTGGAGAGGTATCGAGTATAGTTTACTATTTTTCAAATTTGTTAAAATTGGATTATGAAAAAAGAACTCGTTCCAGAGTTATATTTAAGCTCTTTTTAGTCTCCTTAAAAACACAAAAATATTTCCAAGCGAGCTTGTTATGTTCACACATTTAAAAGTATCAGAATGGTCAACTAATCGATGGTAGGTTATCTTTTTTCAGACTGATTAGGTCTATTTATGAAAAAGGACCTTTTGGAGTCTTCTTAGTCATTTCAAACTCTCAAAATATTAAATGACAAATGGGTTTTCTTTCATCGGACTCATAAAATCAAACGATGAAGGACCCTCTTTTGGGAATGAACCCATCCTTTCTCATGTTCATAAACATATGATATTGGACTCGTTCAAAGGAAGAGCTATATCGAACGTTTGTTAACCTTTTCCAGCTTGTTAAAAAGAAAAGAGGCACTCATCAATCATGGTGGGGAAATTAAGGAAAGGGTTTGTATTTTCCTATGGAAGTACATAGTAACTCTTGAACATGGCACTCATTTGCATATACATTTCAGTACTTGGGTAATCCGTTTGTCATCGATTCCTACTAATTCCTAGATTCTTTTGCTTCCTTTGATTTTTCCAAGAATACTCCCATTGCCACTTGCATTGGGGGATTGGTATCATTCTAGTGTCAATACTGCCAAGTCATGTCATGCCCATGTTCAAGAGAAGTTTGGTCATCTATTCATTGTCTGTAGTAATTTTACCTTCTATCATGTTGTTCATCCCTGAGTCAGTTTCGTACATCACTCTGTTGTCCAGTTTACTCCAAAACATCTTTGATCGTGTTTCATGTCGATGATGGGGGATTCATCATGGCCCTCCTTCGACAATTCTATTACTGTCGAATTCAAATCCTTATCCAAGAATTAGACTTAGAAACCAAGTCAAGTACCTTGGTCCTGCATGCCTTAATGGCAGGTTACCTCGCTTTCAACATGAGTTTACATCATTGGCTCTTGATTGAAAGATCTCATCGGGTGTTCGAATCCAAGTCCTTTATTCACATTCGATGGTATGTACTGTGATACCTTGGGAATCATTGACATCAATAGTGATTTCCCTTGTACTTGTTAATAGTTTACATCATTGACTAGTGATCAAGTGGTTTCTACCATGTTCGACGTCAAGACATTGTAATCACATGGTTAGATTCGTATCGTTGTGGGTTCGTCTTGAAGACACTGGGTTGTCATATATCTTCGCCTAGGTTGTGATGGAGTTTTGTTTGATTCATATTACATGGATCTACTTTTGTATTGGTCGTGGTTGTGTTATCATATCATCATGGATCTACGCTTGTGTCTAGTAGCCATGATTGTGTTCAGTTGGTCTCTACCACCATGGATCTACATTGTATTGGTCAGCAACCATGTTATGAGTCATATGATATTTGAGTCAGTTGTATTGCAACAACTTCCAGCCAACATCCTTGCCTTAGATTTCTGCACTTTACAAATCATTCACCTATCACATTCCTCTAACTTCATTCTTTGGGGGGAATTCTGTTACACCGAAATCTTGTCCTCTTGATCCATGTGTTAACCCTTTACCTAATCCCCAAATTTCTCTGTGCTAAACTGGATTGATACTGAGGTTGTTTTTTCCTTTTTCCCCTCTTTACGAAGGTCGAAACTCTTGTCCTTCATGCTAGGTGCATCGAAGGCACTTTTTCCCTTCATGATAGGGGCACCAATGCCGACACTTTGTCTCTCACTACTAGGTGCACCAACGGTGCTTTTTTCCTTTTTGTAAAGTGTGTCGATGGTGATTTTAGGGAAAAAAATGAAGCTTTGAGGCCCTTCTCGAAGGTGGATGAGGTGGATATCTATCTCTATTATCTAGGTGAGGTGGCATTCAGTTCCTAACCTAAAGGGAATATCCATTAGACTATTCCTAATCCTCAACCTACTCTATCCCTTTATCCTTATAAATTAAACCCTCTCTCCATTGTGAAGGGAGGAAGGACTATGGTACTATTATGCCGGTGGAATTTCTAGGTGATCCCTATCATCCTTTGGGAGGCTGTTATCTTGCTTTGGAGGCTTGTCTTTGATTGTTGGATTATATTACAGCATTAAGGCTAGGTTGTGATGTTCCTTCCTATGTAATTCTATGTATCTCCTTGATTACATTAATACAAATATCTTTCCATAAATGTTATTGTGTTAATAATGTTTAGAGATTTCTTCCTTAACTGTTAGCTTATATCAATTATATGTTTGGATACACATATATTGTTTGCTTGTTTCCACTTGCTTGATAGGGTTTTGCAGCTGAAGATCTAAAGACTCTGGAGCTTGGATCAACAAAGAGAGAAGAAGATCTGGATATTTCAAGTAAGTGATCTATCTGTTGCTTTGCATTTCTGTTTGATCTAGGAAACTAGATTGTATTCTGTATTTGATTTGTTCTAGATCCACTTGGACTAAGGATATCTGGCTTGATTCCGATTTAGTATATTTATCTGATAACAAATGCGAGAAGGAACCACAAGGGACTAAGCGACCCTACATCGATGAAGGAGACAACTAGGATACACCTGAACCAGAAGAAGGACTGACCCAAAGCAACAATGTACCTATGAATCTGTGCACTGTGCCAAACTTAGGAGGAAGAAACACAAGTTCTTCATAGGGTTTTCTCGCGTGTCAACAAAGTAGTAATAGTAATAGATCAAAGAACATTGGGAGAAGACACAGAATGGCAGGTGTCGACGTGAAACTTCCCTTGTTCTAGGGTAATGGTACTGAGGATCCTGAACACTATTAGTTCTTATGTGAATTAGTATTGGTAATAAAACAAGAACAGGATCAAGATATAAAGAAAGGACACATGGCAATGACCTTCCGAGGCCGCACGTTGGATTGGTACATGAATTTTATTCAAGTACCTATGGAGCATCCCCAAAATCCTCTGGCGCAAATCAGGACTAGAATGATCGAAGAGTTTAAGAAGTCAAAATTCGAGTCACAACATATTACTGATTTGAAATAAATGAAGCAGTACCTTAACGACTCAGTGTGGGATTTTAATCAGCGGTTAAAAAATATGATGGCTAAGGTCAGCTTTGGAATGACCAATGTTCAACATAAGGAATGCTTTATTCTAGCTTTGGCACCACACATTGGTATGCCACTGATGCAATAGAATATCACATCTCAGGAAAAAGCTCTGGAAATCATGATGAAACTAGAAGCTTCATTAGTTGGTGAAACATAGATTGACATGAGCCAAATCCAGTCACAATTGGCGAACCTCATTATTCAATTGCAAGACATTAAGAAGGGAAAATAAGTCTGAAAAGAGGTATGGTGTATCCGATTTCGATCAGTGGTACATCATAAGGATAAATTCCCATACTTCCACTAATATTTCCAAGATGGAGCCCCAAATCCATCAAGTCAAGGAGGATTTCCTTGGTGCCAGATTTGTCAGACTAGAGGACATCGGTCCGATGAGTACTTAAACCTTCAAAAGGTTGTGTGGAAACCAAAAAAAAAATTCTATAATTTTTGTCGATCGGTTGGCCATGAAGAAAAGGACTGTAAAGCATGTGATTTTCTCCAATAAATAACCATGTATACATATTTTATGAAGGGACAGGAGCAATGGCCAACATAAATACCACAAGCATAGTATAACCAGCCAAAACCGCAACATAAATAGTTGCAACCGTAGTATACTCAACTAGAGTATAACCAACCACAACCACAATATATTCAGCCACAACTTAATCAACAAAAACAGTTCAACTAGCAACCATACCACCAACAAGGAGGAGTTACGACAGGAGTCGATGGACCATTGATAAATATCCGACCAAAAACTCGAAAAAAGGTGCAATATGATATCAACAAGGAGAAGGAAACATTATTCGATATAAGAGACATGCTGAAAAAGAACACATGTAAGTTACCTATATATGAAATGCCACCAATATTCGATTCGACAAAATTGTCAGGATCCTCAAGAAAGTTTAGTACTTAAAAAATTTTCTCTCAAAAGTTATCTAATGTTAGCAAAATATCTAGACGCTTGTTGCAGCTGCAACCGTTCTCCCCAAATTTCTTAAATTTTGGGCCCCTCCTCATGATTTAGCGTTGTTTTTTTAATATCATTCGATCCTTGAACCTTTTTGTCATGCTTTATTTTTGGATGATTTTCAAGGATTGACCCTCGGCCCGTTTTCAAAAGTTGCTCGGGTTTGGAATTGTTGTTTGAACCGTTGTTGAATTTCAGAGTTAGCGTTTTTATGCTGTAGTCGGAGCATCTTTTATTTTGGTCGGAAGCTGTAACCGTTTTTTTTGTTGTTTCCACCGTTACGGCTCCCAAAGTGGTTTAGCACCCGAAGCATAAAGCGCTCCGACTACCGACGCGCCAGTCTTTTGGTCGCTTGCCCATAACCTTTCTTCTTTCGCCGTGGCAACTCCCAAAGTGATTGAGCTTCCGAAGTGAAAAACCTTCCGAATTCCGATGGAGAGTTTTCCCGCCCGCATTTCGCATGTCTTTAACCTTTCTTCTTCCGCCGTTGCGGCTCCCAAAGCGATTTAGCACCCGAAGCATAAAGCGCTCTGACTGCCGACGCGTCATTCTTTTAATCGCTTGCCCGTAACCTTTCTTCTTCCGCCTTGGCGGCTCCCAAAGTGATTAAGCTTCCAAAGTCAAAAACCTTCCAACTTATGATGGAGATTTTTCCCGCCCCCATTTCACGTGTCTTTACTTTTCTGTCTCCCGATGTTGATGTTTTCTCCCGACCCTGTAGGTGGACGAGACAGTGGCGCACCGGGCCATTTCTTGTGGATTAGCCATTAGTTGGTTGAATCTGACGTTTGTTTAGAATGTAATCCCGGTCAATGATGCACATTGTTTGATTGTAGGTGATTTCCGGAGAATGGTCAAACTACTGCAGTGCGAAGGGAGATGGGTAATCTAATAAAAGCAGAGCCGAAACCTCAGGATCGCAAGCAGGACAAATGAAGGAAAAGATAAAGTGAATGGAGACAAAGGCACAGACCTGAAAAGATCTGTCAGTTACTCATTAGATCATGAAGACGCACAGAAAATAAATGGGAATATGAAGTGTTTTGAAGAACCAGAAGGTCATACGTTTGGGGGGGGGGGCAGCCCAAACGGTCGGCAGTGGTAATTTAAATATTTGAAAGTAGAACTTAGAAGGGGATTTTTCCCTGGAAAACTTGTAAACCTTTTGTTGTTTGATGAGCTATCTTGTCATGTATACTTTTACTTCTGTTTATATGTTTGGTTATCAGAACAGCCATCTGTGATTTGCCATAACACCTGAACAGTATTGCACTACTCATGAATTAATCCAGCTCTCTAGAGATAGTTTAGTTAGTTTTATTTTGTTACTGTTTGTATGATTTAGATGCTTGTGAGTTCTAAGACGAGAGGTAAGAACTTGCGCATCACATTGTGAATGCTCTTTGCATCTTTATCACCCTGCATTGTTAATTAGGCATGTGCATTTCATAATTTAAGTCAAAATACAAAAAAATCGGTGGACCGGGCCGTAATCGGTAGAGCCCTTTGTTTTGTACTTGACCTACGGTAGCCGGAATGCAAACCGGATGGATTCCCTGTACCAAATAGTCACGGGCTAGTTGGGAACGTTGACTGAGGAGAATCCCTTACTGTTGTTGCCTACGAATTTCCGGGCCTCAAAAGTTTTGGCACTAGATGGAGGGCTTCCAGTGCATGGCTGGCCAAGGAAACCCGTTTTCCCAAGATTATTCCACCGGTAATAGTTCTAAAAGTAGTGGAATTCATAATCCAATTCCGGAAGAAAGGAATAGAGAACATCTATATTATGTTGGCAATGAAGTTGTTCATGACCTGAGAAGACACACCAGGGCATATGTAAAGAAGATTGGAGGATTTCCAAGTATCCCTGAATTGCCCAGAAGAGAGTATAAAAAGAAAGATCATCCCATAGTAGAAGACTCAGTGCTGGTTGGAGACTGGGAAGAACTTGTAGAAACAGCCTTACAGGAAGTTGTACTACCTTTGAATCAAGAAGGCCCAGATACCCCTCATAGTTCTCCCACTCACACTCCTATTGGCTCACCTCCTCACTCTCCACCCAGACTCATGGAAGGAGTAAATGCTAATCCACCACCCAACCCGCCAAATCCACCACCTGCCTGGAGATCCAGATCACCTTTAAATCTAACTCCCCCGCTACATGATTTACCTCAATCCTTTGAAAAGATGTTGCCCAAGTTCGACCCATGTGAGAAGATACTAGTAGATGATCACCTGCAAAGTTTTTACTTGGCGATAGAAGGGTTGAGGGCTAGGGAGTATGAGGATGTAGTTTGCAGACTATTTCCGCATACCCTTAAAGGAGCTGCAGCATCATGGTATTTTGGGTTGCCTGCTAAATCTATCCCTGATTGGGATACCTTTGAGAGAATTTTCAGAAGTTAGTATGCGATTCAAAAGACTGATGCATCCCTCATGAAAGGACTATGTGCCTTGAAAAAAGAGAGAAAGGAAAAGGTGCACAGTTTCACACAAAGGTTTGCAGCATATCTCAAAAAAAATTCTGAAGCTGATAAACCTTCAGACAAGGTATTGATTGAGTATTATACTTCATCTTTAGGCCCTGATTTGGCCATGTTTGCCAAAGGTAGGGCCAAGCCTACTTTGACGGAAACCTATGAAGAGGTAGAAGTAGTGGAGGCTGAAAGAGAAAGTATCGAAGATTATCCAGAACAGTCAGGAGAGAAAGGTGCGGGAAGGAAAGCCTTATTGTTTACTAAGCCTAAGGAAGAGAAATCGCCAGATTTTGAAAATATGGCAAAAATGATGCAGAAGCTTTCCAACAAAATCATAGATTTGGAGAAAGAGAAGGAAACACAAAAGTTATATAAGCCCTATTATAAGAAAAGAGAGGATAACAATCAGTCTCAACCTCCTCCTCACAATGCTGCATCCATGAATCTAACAGAAGTAGGAATGGAAAATTTTTGCACTTTCCACCAACAACCACACTCTGAAAGAAACTGTCCTATATGGATAAACTCAATGACGTTGGTTATGAATCAGCTGTTGGATTCTAAGTTAATTGAAGAGGGAGATGAAGAAAGAAAAGAGAATACTACTTCAACGAAAGAACAACAAGAGGAAACCATGGTTGTGTGGGATTCTATTTCATTATTTGATGCTGAAGAGGAAAAGAAGAAGGGGTATAAGGACATCATGGGAACCAATGTAGCAACAAGAAGCCAAGGGTCGGTTAAAGAAGGCAGTCTCATAATCCCAAAGATCAAGAGGCTTCAGTGAAATGTTAAGAAATTTTGAAATAAGTCCTTAGCTGATAAAATGCCAGAATTCACTATTACCAGCCAATATCCTAAGCAGAAGAATATGTTGGCCAAGCCAAGTGAAGAAAATATTAATGCTGAAAAACCTCATCCCATTGAACAGCAGATGGCTTATGGCATCGTGGAAGATATTAAGAAGGCGAGGGCAAACCTGTCACTATTTGAAATGTGTAAAGTGCCGCAGCAAAAAGAAAGACTATTGAAAGCACTTGAAGCATTGGACAAGAAGCTGCCCAATGTCAATCAACCTCAGGAAGAAGAAGAAATCGGAGAAACCAGCATTGGAGGTAAGTCTAAGAGCAAACAACCACCTTTCCTCCTCACTTTTGAAATTTTCAATCACAACGTACATAATTGTTTGGTAGATTTAGGGGCGTCCGTTAATGTCATGCCAATATCAGTCTGTAAAAAGATAAATGGGCAGCCTAATCCATCCACATGGAGGATTGTTCAGTTGGATAGGACGGATGTAAAGGTAATTGGTGAGATGGAAGATGTCCTAGTCCGTCTGGAATCAAATGATAAAGTGTGCCAAGTCATTAATATTGTGGTGGTTGATATACCATACGCGTATGGTCTTGTCCTGAGCAGAGATTGGTCGCCAAACTCAATGGATATTTTGCTTCTGATTGGTCACATCTGTGGTTGCCGTATAAAGGAATTTCGAACCAAATTAAGATTTTGAGAGAGCCTCACATGAAATACAACGTTACTCAACTGAATGAGAAGAATGAACCAGTGGATTCTGTATTGGGAAACTATTTTATTGAGTTGGAACTAGGAAATTACCAAGCAGAAGAAGCCAGCAACACATCAGACACCCATCCTGATCTCCTTCGTTTCTCGCAGGCTGATGAGATTGACTGTAACATAGTAAACTTAGTAGTAGGAGTAGATTCGCATTTAGTAGATAATGATTTTTGGACTTTGTTTTTTGATGGCTCTAAGACATTGGAAGGATCAGGGGCCGACTATGTCCTGATCAACCCCTAGAAGAATAAACATTTTCTCTCATGTAGATTAGAGTTTGAATGTATGAATAATACAGCTGAGTACGAAGCGCTGGTGCAGGGCTTGAGGAAAGCGATTGAATTAAAGGTAAGTAGTTTAAAAGTTTTTGGAGACTCTGAAATTATTGTGAAACAAATCCGGAATCAAATACATTGTGTTTCCCCTCACTTAAAGGCTTACCAACATGAGGTATGGGACCTGCTTAAATGTTTTAATGCATTCAATATTATTTCAATTCCAAGACTTAAAAATGCAGCGACTGACTTGTTGGCCACATCAGCCGCTAGGTTGGTACCCACTAATAATCGATGCTCTGTTGAATTACTTTTCAGGCCCTCAGTACGTGATATGATTACCAACCTAGGAGTGTTCGATGATGACCAGCAAATTATAGAATGCTTAACAAATGACGAGGTATTTAAAGGAGCCATTATAGATGATGAAGAACATCAGGTCGAGATGAAGTATGATACCTTCATTCCTAAAGGTGTCAGAACATTAGAAAAAATGTTCGATTTAAATGAAAAGTTCAGAAGACCAGCCAACGTGAAGACCCACAGCTCATCTCTACAATTCGAGCTTATAAATTTAGGGACTGAGACGAATCCTAATTTTGTGAATCTTGGCAAATGTTGTTCACCAGCAGAAAGAGATAAGTTCATCAGTATTTTTAAACAATATAAAGATGTTTTCACCTGGACATACGAAGATTTGAAAACATACGACACCAGCATCATCAAGCATGTTGTTCCCATCAAAGCTGGTGTCAAGCCGTATCAGCAACCTTTAAGAAAAATGCATCCAAAATTGGAACCGCTGATTCAGAGTGAAGTGAAGAAATTATTGGATGCTAGAATAATTTTTAAGGTCAGACACTCTGAGTGGGTATCAAATATGGTACAAGTGAGAAAAAAATATGGAGAGATCAGACTTTGCGTGGATTTCAGGAATTTAAACCGTGATTCAGACAAAGATAACTATCCTGTTCCACCCATGGAGCAACTGCTACAAATGGTTTCAGGTTCTGAACTGTTTTCATTATTAGATGGTTTCTCTGGCTACAATCAAGTATTAGTAGCTGAAGAAGACAGGTTGAAGATAACGTTCAGAAGGATGCCCTTTGGGCTTATAAATGCTGGAGCAACGTTTTAGAGGGCTATGGACATAGCTTTCCATGGATTGATTGGCCGTAGTACTGTAGTGTACCGTGACGATATTATGATATTCTCAAAGAAGAGGGAAGAGCACACGTTTCATTTAAGGCATATTTTTGTACGCTGTCGAAAATATGGCATCTTGCTCAATCCCAAAAAGTGTGTGTTCACTATCACGGAGGGAAAATTGTTGGGTCATATAGTTTCAAAGAAAGGAATCTCTATAGATCTAGAAAGAATTAAGGCCATTGAACAGATCCC
Organism: Pseudotsuga menziesii; assembly: GCA_001517045.1. Lineage (NCBI taxonomy): Eukaryota > Viridiplantae > Streptophyta > Pinopsida > Pinales > Pinaceae > Pseudotsuga > Pseudotsuga menziesii. Next base: position 631,242 of record LPNX010071300.1, on the reverse strand, counting down.
GTTACCCCATAGTAAAAAAGGGATGCAATCATTTATGGGAACTATAAACTTCGTGCGAAGATTTGTGCCTGATTTCACTCAGATTGTCAAACCGCTGCAGCAGATGGTGAATAAAAATGCACAATTCAAATGGACTGAGATTGAGAAGAACGCATTCAGCAAAATTAAAACTACTGTTGCACATGCACCCTCCCTAAAAATCCCAGATTTTGATAAAGACTTTATTCTGTATACCTTTGCATCCGATGATTCGCTGGCAATTGTGCTTACACAAAAGGAAGATGGGGGGGATGAATTCCCAATATCTTTCATGAGCACTGGTCTACAAGGGTAGGAATTAAATTACCCAGCCATTGACAAACAAGCTTACGCAATATTCAAAGCAGTGAAGCAATTCAGGCCTTATATTTTAAAAAATAGAACCAAGGTAATCGTCCCCTACCCAGTTGTAAGGTCCCTTCTTGTACAGAAGGAGTTAGGAGAAAGAAGGGGCAGTTGGGTAACAGCTCTTCAAGAGTACGACCTTGAATTCAAGCCAACCTCTATATTTAAAGGACAAGGATTGTGCAAACAGATGACTGAAAATGGAAAAAATGAAGAACATGCCTAGGAGGATGAAGTCGAATTACATGTAATGGATGTATTCCCTTTGTTCACAGCCCCCGATTCTTGGTATAGAGACCTCGTGCATTACCTACAGACAGGTTTTTTGCCAGAACATTGGAATTCTAAGCAAAGAAGAGCGTTGCGTCTCAAATCAGCGTCTTATCAAATTGTTGAAGGACGGAGTTCTCCTGAGATGCTTAGAGAAAGAAGATGCGAAGAAAGTGATGATAGATTTGCATGACGAGCCTGCTGGGGGACATTATTCGAGAGACACTACATCCCATAAAATCCTCAAAGCAGGTTACTATTGGCCTACGCTCTTCAAAGATGCACACGCACATGTCAGGAAGTGTGATATTTGCCAAAGGTGTAGTGGGAGACAACCTACAGCAGTGGCACCCCTAAAACTTGTGATGATTATAGAACCATTCAAGCAATGGGGGTTGGATATTATTGGAGAAATAAAACCGAATTCCTCCCTGCAACACAAGTACATTCTGACCGCGACTGATTATTTCACTCGCTGGGTCGAAGCTATGCCGCTGCGCAAGATAAATGAAGACGCGATCATCAGCTTCCTACAAGATCATATCATGACCAGGTTTGGAGTTCCAGTTTCGTTAGTCTTTGATAATTCTAAGTACTTTTCATCAATTAAACTAACTGCTTTTGCTCATGATAAAGGGATAAAATTGCATTATTCTGCTAATTATTATCCACAAGGAAATGGCCTGGCTGAATCCTCTAACAAAAATCTGATTAGAATTTTAAAGAAGACTGTAATAGAAAACCAGAGGAGTTGGCATGCAGCACTACCAAATGCCCTTTGGGCTGATAGAGTCACCCCCAAGTCTTCGATTGGAGTGTCTCCATATACCCTTGTCTACGGTAAAGAAGCCATTCTTCCTCCCAATATCATGCTACCTTCTTCTATAATAGCTCAAGAATCTAGAGGATTGGATGATGAAGTTTTGCAAATAAGGATATATAATCTCCTGAAAGCAGAAGAGGCTAGATCTAAAGCCGGAGAGCGCTTTAAGCACCAGCAGGATGTAATAAAGAGATGGTTCGACAAACATAAAGCTGGAACAAAATACTTTGAAGTGGGAAACTTAGTCTTCAAATGGGATCACCCCCATGATGAGAAAGGAAAGCATACTAAATTCCAGCAGTTGTGGGTAGGCGCTTTTCAGATTGCGGCAAATCTTGGCCCTTCTACTTATAAGTTGCAAGATTTACAGGGGTGGGAAGAGAACTTACCAGTGAATGGTTTGGTTCTCAAGCCTTAATTTTCTTGAGTTTCTTTGAGTTCTTCTGTCTTGTATATAAATCATCTGTTTGGCTGTCTTTTGAGTCATGTCTTTCAGTTTGTTTTAGTTTGAGTTTTCTTGATTTCAATAAAGGGAACGAACCCGCGGTCGCATGGGGAACACCAGAATTTTTGGGAATGTTAAACATTTTTTGGTATCAGACTGTGTGTTGTTGTTTGTCTAAAAGAACTTCTTCTAGTTTAGCAGTTTTCTCGAATAGTTCTGATTCCATTGAAGTCCTGCTTAACCCCTGTGAAATAAACTGGATTCAAAGAGTCTGGAATACTATGTTGAGGCTCCATCCACGTCACACTTAAAATGTTCTAAGGGGCGACAGCAAAGGACCCATGGAAAGGAGCAAGGTGAACGGTATATTAAATATAAATGATCCCATGCCAAGAAACAAATGCCAAAAGGAAAATATGAGTCAAAAAACTCCTATGAAAGCATCATACATCAAAGCAAATGTTGAATCATAAGTACTAAATTGCCGAAAGTTCCTCTCCGTCCGTGAGCTGAAACATGAAGTACACTGCTCACACAAAAGGACACTATGGGATAGAGGAGCCTGAATTAAAATTCAGAAAGAAAGGCATGCAGGAGGACTCAAATGAAAAGGGACAAAAGTCCAAAAGCACAAAAAGTGCTAAAGCGGCATGGGAATGAGGAACAAACGAATATTTCTGTTTACCATATGCTACAATCCTGTGGTGTCCAAGCTATCAGCTACCTAAAGACAAAATTAATAATGAAACTTATCCTCTGGACTCAACAGAGTTATTTGGACTTGAAAATCTTGGTTTCCACTCTCCCAAATTGGACTATCATCAATGATTAAAGGTACACATTTCCGTCATTTGAGAAATCCAGATAGCTGGAAGAATTCAATAGATGCATTTGTTGTTAAACAGTCTACCACTCAAAGAATAATCGCCCAGAGATCTAGGTTCACCAGGTAATCGCCAATTGTTGCAGCTGCAACCGTTCTCCCCAAATTTCTTAAATTTTGGGCCCCTCCTCATGATTTAGCGTCGTTTTTTTTAATATCATTGGATCCTTGAACCTTTTTGTCATGCTTTATTTTTGGATGATTTTCAAGGATTGACCCTTAGCCTGTTTTCAAAAGTTTCTCGGGTTTGGAATTGTTGTTTGAACCGTTGTTGAATTTCAGAGTTAGCGTTTTTATGCTATAGTCGGAGCATCTTTTATTTTGTTCGGAAGCTGTAACCGTTTTTTTTGTTGTTTCTGTCGTTGCGGCTCCCAAAGCGGTTTAGCACCTGAAGCATAAAGCGCTCCGACTGCCGACGCATCAGTCTTTTGGTCGCTTGCCCATAACCTTTCTTCTTCTGCAGTGGCGGCTCCCAAAGTGATTGAGCTTCCGAAGTGAAAAACCTTCCGACTTCCAATGGAGAGTTTTCCCGCCCGCATTTCGCGTGTCTTTAACCTTTCTTCTTCCGTCGTTGCGGCTCCCAAAGTGGTTTAGCACCCGAAGCATAAAGCGCTCCAACTGTCGACGTGTCAGTATTTTAGTCGCTTTCCTGTAACCTTTCTTCTTCCGCCATGGCGGCTCCCAAATTGATTAAGCTTCCGAAGTGAAAAACCTTCTGACTTCCGATGGAGATTTTTCCCGCCCGCATTTTGCGTGTCTTTACTTTTCCGTCTCCCGACGTTGATGTTTTCTCCTGAGCCCGTAGGTGGACGAGACAGTGGCGCACTGAGCCATTTCTTGTGGATTAGCCGTTAGTTGGTTGAATCTGATGTTTGTTTAGAATGTAATCCCAGTCAATGATGCACATCGTTTGATTGCAGGTGATTTCCAGAGAATGGTCAAACTACTGCGGCGCGAAGGGAGATGGGTAATCTAATAAAAGCAGATCCAAAACCTTAGGATCGCAAGCAGGACAAACGAAGGAAAAGATAAAGTGAATGGCAACAAAGGCACAGACCCGAAAAGATCTGTCAGTTACTCATCAGATCATGAAGGCGCACAGAAAATAAAATGGGAAGATGAAGCGTTTTGAAGAACCGAAAGGTCATACGTTTGGGGGGGGTGGGGCAGCCCAAACGGTCGGCGGTGGTAGTTTAAATATTTGAAAGTAGAACTTAGAAGGGGCTTTTTCCCTGGCAAACTTGTAAACATTTTGCTTGCAAGAGGAACTATTTCGTTTTACAAACCAGAAAGTGAAAATTTTACCTGTTGGAGAAAGTGCTATGCGGAATGGATCAATATGCTTAAATGAGCAATGTTGAATGTGAACTATTTCGTTTTCAGCTGTGTCTCATTAGCTGTAAGAGTGTTCTAATTTCTTGAACCTATGTTCTTGTCTGGATATTCTTCAGTATCTTTATGGTGTTCTTCCACTATGAGTAATGGGATGTTTTAATTGTTGATGAGTTATCTTGTCATGTATACTTTTACTTCTGTTTATATGTTTGGTTATAAGAACAGTTATCTGTGATTTGCCATAACACCTAAACAGTATTGCATTACTCATGAATTAATCCAGCTCTCTAGAGATAGTTTAGTTAGTTTTATTTTGTTACTGTTTGTATTATTTAGATGCTTGTGAGTTCTAAGACGAGAGGTAAGAACCTACGCATCACATTGTGAATGCTCTTTGCATCTTTATCACCCTGTATTGTTAATTAGGCATGTGCATTTCATAATTTAACTCAAAATACAAAAAAATCGGTGGACCGGGCCGTAACCAGTAGAGCCCTTTGTTTTGTGCTTGACCTACGGTAGTCGGACCTCAAACCGGACGGATTCCCTATACCAAACAGTCATGGGCTAGTTGGGAATGTTGACTGGGGAGAATCCCTTACTGTTGTTGCCTACGAATTTCCGGGCCTCAACAATGCTTTAAAAGGAATAACATTTTTTTTATATCGATAGGAGGAAGGGCGACAATACCACCCAGTAAATTCACTACATAAGAAGAAAAGAGGATGGGAAATGAGGATGAATGTCCATATCGGTGACTATGATGTGGATTCAGTCATTTTGGATCTAGGATCGGATGTAAATATCCTAACAAAGAAAACATGGGAAATGATGGGGAAATCGTAGTTGGTCTAGTCCTTAGTACAAATGCGACTGGAAAATTAGGCCAGGGTGTCACCAATTGGTAGAGTACCATGTCTACCTATCGAATTTGAAGGACTAAAGACATACGTATACTTTTATGTTATCGAGATAGTCAATGAGGTTAGCTCATACCCTGCAATATTAGGACTCAGTTGGGAAAATGAAAACTTGGTGGTTATCAACTTTAAGAAAAGGGTAATGACCTTTAAGAATCTCACCATACGGATCATTGCCCCACTGGATCCCTAGGAAGGACAAAGATATGTTGAACCAATCAAAGATGAAGTTGTAGGAGGATGGGATAATTCCTACAATATATCTAAAGACTATATCAATCCCACTACGGAGAGAGTTTGGATTGCAAGTACTAGCTTTGCATCATCGGATTCTGACAATGTGCTATAGAACTGGAAGAACTGGTTACATGAATCATCGGTCAAGAAATGTGCACAAGTTACTCAGTCACTACAATGGGTAGAGATAGAAGTCATCGAATTACCAATGTATGAAGGACTACTTAACTTGGAAGTTTTTATTAGCGAATTCGAAGACAGAGTATCAAAGCGTCAAAGCCTATTAGAGTTGGAATAAGCACTGAAGGTCACTCTGGTAAGATTGTGGGATACACACAAGGCCTCGATGGGAGACTGGAAAGTATGTCAGTGACAGATTGAAGTTCGATTCGGATAAGACGAATCATACCAAGGGAAGAAATATGATGGAATGAATGATTCCCAATGATTAGCTAGTCTCTTATCAAACCACATGGGCACTGAGGCCTAAGGAAGAATGGGTCCATGTGTTTGTCCATACACTGAATGAAATACCATGAAGGTGGTATGTTTCTGTAGAACTGCGAAGGGAAAATACAACATGGGAAAAACTAACTGTCAACTTTAGTCATACTTCCATCTTTGCGAATGAAAATGTGTTCATCCATAACGCACTACAGGACATCCATGACAAAGTGTTGGAAATATTTTTGAGTGAGTTACCAACAGAACCACAGGGTACAATGAAACTACAAATGATGATGACATGTTACAACATTTCAAAGAACCTGATGATGAATATGATCCAATAAATGTCGACATTCCAAACTTGGAGGGAAGTTGTGACATCGTAGCACCAGAAGTGTCAGGAGACAAATTCAAGCAACCCCTGAAACTGAAGAAGGCTAATATTGGGATAAAAAAGGACCTGAATTTTTATAACATTGGACATTACTGGGGCGTGTCGACAACGGGGAAAATCATAGATTTGCTACATGAGTTTCAGGACTTATTCTCGACCAAGTTTTTGAAGATGAAAGGTATTTTAGGAAAGTTGGGAGAAATGAATATTCTTCTTAAACCTGACGTGAAACCAATCAAGAAAAAACCATACATATTTGTTGTCACAAATACAACCAAAAAAACCTAGTCGACAGGTGTTTCCACTCTGTCAACGCTCGACTCACCACAACCTCCATGAGCACCGGCCCATGCATGTTTTACCCTGTCCGACAACACCCGTGAAGCGGATGAAGTCTCACCCAAGATGTTCAAGGGAGAGCTGTCGAAACCAAGTTTCTACAGAATAAAAGAGGACTATGGGAATCAAAAATTCATCAACTTATCCAATAGATATAACTAGTTGCTTAATCATCAACATAGATAATCATCATTGCTACTATTGGATTGCATCATTCATTTATAACAGAACCAATCATACTGTTGCACAAACATATCCAGACAGATAAAATCATTTAGAAGCATAAAAAATCCCATCATAGATCCATGTCGCACATTAAATTGCATTCATCATTAGATCATAGGAACAGTAAGACAGAAAAAGGTAAAAGAAACAACAATTTAGATCAACTCCTAACTTATCATATTATTTCTGCGAAATGATTCAGATATTCAAAAATAGTTCTCAATTCAAGATCCATTCTTTTTCTTTTAAATATCTTCTCTTCCTTCAGCTCCCCTAACACTTGCAATTCTACTTTTATTTATAAGCTTGTGCATTTACATTCAAGGTCCAATTCTAAGTAACTCTTAACCAATTCTTAACCGAATCTACAAAATAATGACGAATATCCAAAAAATATGGTCCAAAGTACAAAAAGTGACATAAAATACATAAAATAGTCTATTTTTTGCCTTGCACAGTGTATTTTGAGATTTTGCAACATTTGTGATACTGCGCAACTAACTTGTCCCAAAACCCCTACCAACAAGCCCCCAACACAATCTCGTGGCTCACCCTCGAGCCATGCTTAACCAAACATGGTGAACTCAACGATATTGGCTCTGAAATATGCAAACTACTGAGTGATCTCTCTTACCTGCTCCTTGACCTGTGCAGTAACCTCCTGGATCACCTTTATATCATCGTTGATAGGGTGTTCAACCATCTTCGCATCAATGTTTGTCTTTCCTTCTTATGCGTCTTGGAGTGCAGAAACTGCTTTCACTAATAGCTACGCTCCAATCTCCTGGAAATCATCTAATTGTGCACTACACCATTGCTTCCTTTCCCTTGCGCTTGAGAATCACTGCTGCATCTCATTTAGCTTTAGTGCCTTGTTGATTTGCATCATAAAGGGAATTGCTTTGAGCGATGTCTTCAGGGTCGCCAATTTCCTGTCTGCTTCTTGTAATTGTGCAGTTAGTTTCTCTATTTGTTTGTCCTGCATTATGCTGCCCCAAATTTGGGTAGTGGCATCTGTCACTTTCTTAGCATCCTGCTCTAATTCATTGAGCTCAGGCAGCCCCTCATATATTGGAAATTTGACAATCTCAGTCATGACATGGCACAATGACTACATGATCAGACCACACTTTTGGAATGACTCCTCATGCATGCAATTTTGCCAGTTTTCTAATGCATCATCAGAATCATAAGAGGTAGAACTAGCACTACGCCAACCAAGTTCTCCATCAACAGTTGGGTGGATATAATCCTATGAAATATTGTAAGCATGATCCCATCCCCTGACAACTTTGTCTTTCACAAGTTCAATATATATCTATTCTTCGTTTGGATCCATTGGACCGATGACTCAAATGTCGTGATTTAAAACGTCATCATCTGCTTCTTGAAGTTAATTATTTCCATACTAAAATTATCCCATCCAATCCTCAATAATGCGGGATAGAGCCTCCACCATCAACAACTTCAATCACATTGAAATCAGTATTTATAGGTATCCATACCTTCAACATCTACAAAAAGGTTTGACACACATCCAATTGGTTGTACTTTGTCTTGATTAGTCAATCGCAGCTGCACTAAGGACCAATCCAACGTCAGCCTCCCCATCTTTTTCCATGTCTTCTTTGTCAGGATATTCACATCTAATACTAGACCTATAATAACTGAGTCTACTTTGTAGTCCCCAATATGAATGTTCATGCGCATCTCTTTTCCCGTATTTTTCTTATGTAAAGTGTTCACCACGGAGTCCTTCCGCTCCTTAATTGGGGGGTGCAACATGTTCTCAATCTCAGCAAGAGAATTAGGATCTTTTTCTAGCGACAAACAACTCTCAAAAAATTTCTACAAGTTACCATGTTGTCACAATGGTCCGGCCTCCAATGAAGAATCAAAAGCAGGGGGCATTTCATAAATAGGTGACTTACCAGAATTTCTTTCGATCACGTCTCGTACCTCGAAGAATGTATCTCACTCAGTAGCAATGTCAAATGGTACCTTCTTTTTTCCAACCAATCGACCCTGTGTACGGGGACCATCCTCTTCGGTCGTCACACCTCCGTGGGTGATGATAGCAATATCGACATCCTTTGTTCTGGGCTCCGCTGAAATCGTCACAACTGTCGATCCTTGATTCTAGTTCACCAACAAATTCTAGTTTATTGGTGGATTCTGGTTTAATGGCGGGTTCATCAGTCGATTCATAGTCTGATTCTGAAGTGTAATTTGATTATGAGCCTGGTTCTACAACTGATTTTGGTTCTGTAGTTGATTTAATTGGTTTTGGTTATGTAACTAAGGAAAATTTCCTACATTCCATCTTGCGATTAGTTGTGGACAGTTCTCAAAAACCAGCCAAAAAAAAGAAAGAAAAGTGTCCCCTAATTAAACAACTAACTTTTTAAAGTATGACTGTGAATGGTAATTCAATTTGACAAGAAAGGATGTGATATCACTCAATCAATACGGTTTTAAAAGTAATCCCATCGCCATCTCCTTTTTAAAAGTATGAGTATGATTGGAATTTCAATTTCATATTGATAAGTATGAATGTGAGGAATTTCAATTATTTGAATCTCTCTGGTAATGTCTGAATACCCCACAATTGTAACACTGGACAGGTCCATGACCTCATCCTCCTCCTCTTCCTTGGAATCCTCCTTGTTGCCAGTACTGCTGCTGAGCTAATTGTTGCAGCGGGGGATTTAGTTGCTACTTAATGTAGTGCGTTGCCTAAACATACTATGGTTGCGGTGGAGCCATGGAAATCTGATGATACTGTGGCTGCGGTGCGAACTACGATTGCGGCCATGATGGTATAAACTACATCTGCAATGGTGGTGTATACTGCAGTTGAGGTACCACCTGAGGCTGCGGTTGTGATTGTTGTACTATGCGATGATATTCACCTTTCACATAGTATGAGTCATACGTCCTTTCCTGAAGCAAGTCATATGCGTGATAGTATTTATCTTCATGCCCCATAGATTGACAAAATGAACAATATAAGTTTGTTGGCTTCGTCACCATCTTTTGCATGTATCCACATTCTTCATGGCAATTCCCATAGACTTGGCATATGTGGCACCATGGTACACTCTACAACTCAGTGGGTTCAGCTCCCCAAATAACAGATAATTTCGGAATTCAGGGAAAGTATCTTTGGTGTGTCCATCCACGTGACATCGAGTGCACAATAGGTCTTCGCGATGTTCTTTCCCCTTCTTGATATCTTGTAGATGAAGTGTTAAGTTTGCCAGTTGTGCCTAGATCTGGTTCATACCAGCTGTACTTTCCCCAATAGGTTAAGCCTCTAACTTCATGGCAATCTTGTTTATAAAATTTGTGTGCCTCAATTTTATAAAACGCACTCGTAAGCTTCACTCTCGATCCATCAGAGAGGTCTTAATTCAGTGGCATGACATGCAACCAGAGGATGCTACATTGGAACCACTCCTTCAGATTCAACAACAATTTCCACATCTAAAGCTTTGAGGACAAAGCTTTTCTAACAAGGAGGGGATGTTAGGAACCTGTGTCAACCCTTCTCTTTACTTCGTTAGTATATTTTTGTTGTACGCATATGCTTTGTAAGTCATCCCGTGAATATATTGTATTTTCTTACATTCATGGGGAGTAATAGTTGTTTATATTAGACTTAGTATATAAGTTCGTGTTGAGGCCTATGAAGGCATCCACGAGTTATTTTGTATTGGGCTTACTCAAAAGAGGTTGCCCCCTCTAAGTGGCCTATGATTAATAAAATTGTTTTCATGCTCTGCTCTTTTTGTTATTTTGCATTTTCATTATCTATTGCAAGAGGTTTCTCATAGATTCATTATTGGTGCACTTTAGATTCTGCATAGATGCTCTAAAGAGGCTGGAAAAACTGATACATCCATAGGAATCCTTAACAATTTCTCTCTCACACTTGTTTGTTGTTGTGGCGACCATACTTGGGACTTCATCGTAAAATGTGAGAAACAATAAGGTATTACTAGTGACTTGGATTCTCATAAACAACATATTACAAAATAAGTGTGCACGCTGCATCGATATTCCATCACTTACATTTGGAATTGATCCTCATTTTTGGTTGTTTCATGGGAGTATGATATTGTTTCTCCACTCTCCTCTATCTCACAAGTGAAGAAAAGAACTAGAGGTTCAGATTTGATATATAGTGTAGAAAACAAGAAACTTCTTCAATGTTGTCAAGGATTTTGTCTTGCAAGAACTACTTCACCGTCCTTCATTATTCTTCGTCATATTTGCGAATCGACATCATCACTTCTCTCCTTGGGATCTGTTGTTTCATGTTATTTTTGTTGTGCATCGTAATTTGAGAGCTAGTCACTTAGTGGAGACTCTCTACCTAAGACTTCACTACATTCCTGTGGAAATGTGTGGCTGCTGAGAGACTGCGACATAAGAATAAAGCATGGAGACCACTAGCCGAGATCATTGTGAAACCAATCACTCCTCCATAATGTGGAATGACCTAGTGTTGATAAGAGACATTAGGGATTTGTAAAAAAAAATGTAGAGCATATATTGATCATCTCTGTGGTACTGAGGCGTCCTTTGCTATTGTGTTTAACTCTGTGTAATACTTGGTAGAAGCTCATGGAAATGTGACTTCTCCAATATGAAACAAGCACAAGTGAACATTGAAGAGTGTGTAGAATATTAAGTTACACATTTTTTATGAAGAATTGCATGTCTCATTTCCTTGAAGAGTTGTGCATGTTGAAAGATGTTCCTATCATGCGACTACTCTAGACCATAGTAGCATAATTCGACCGTATTGAACTTTCTTGTACGAAAATTCAAAAATCGCCGAATATTCGGCATAATACATATACGGTAAATTTGACTACATTATTTTGCACATGTTTCAAGATAAGAATTATTTAAATTTTATTATTTTATTTTTAATTTTTCCCCATTATGTAAGTGCATAGTTGGTTTAGTATTAGTTTTGCATTTTAAAAGTTTAAAGCTTTAAAATTTATAAAATATATTTTGTTTTATATTTTAGTTATATTATGTTTATTTTATAATATAAATATAAAGTTTAGTAACTAGTTAGAATATTATATTTTAGATTTTAGTTATTATAATATTTTGTGGAATATATTATTAGAAATTGGCTTTATTGTTTTATAATTTAATTTTTCATTTTAATTATTTCATATCTTTATCAATAAATTTATAAATACATTATTATATTTAAATGTTTTAAGATTTATATTTCAAGTTGTTTTTAATGGAAAAAAATGTTACATGTAAGCAAGGTAGGAATTTGGAAAAATTCTCCTGTTTCTTGGAGACTATATAGACTTTTTAATGTTTTCTTTGTTTATTTTTGTGACAAAAAGTATAAAATATAGATTGTATTTGACAAGCAAAATGGCCCACGACAACGCATTTTTTCCTTCAAATTCCAATACTGTATACAAATATTGAATGGTTTATGTATATTTAAAAATTTTCTAAAATTTGAAAGATAAGTTTTTAAATCTATAAGCAACCTACTCCCGTATTTTTTAAGTACTAGATTTTTTCGTTACGTATTTTTTTGTATTGAATCGTATTCGAACCTGTATTCATACTCTGATTATGCTGCTATTCTCTAGACCATGGAAATACGATAATGAATAGACTATCTCTCATAGTGAATACTCATTCATTGCTACAATTCATCTTGGTTGTTTTGTAAAAAGGTATCGTGGAGCTAGTGCTATATGTTGAAGTTTGAAATAATACCTACATCTAAATCATATTTTGATTTCTAGTGTGTGAGCACTCCAAACTGGTGAGAAGTGACACCATTGAGGTGCGTTGAGCTGTTTGTTATTTTGGGTAACCTGGAATTGATTAGTATTTTGGATTTACGTATCTTTTTTTGAAGTGATGTGTTCATCTCTCATCATCAATTGGAGTCTATTAGCAATTGCATTGGTGTTGCATGTGTTGCAACCTTCCTACTACTTGGAGAATTGCATTAAAGTTTCATTACTCCAGTGAAGACATTGAAGTTTCTACGATTTGATGGATGTTTGACGAAATGAGTTGATACATTAAAGAGTTGTGAGATTCCTCTCTTCTCCGTGAGAATGTGTAGCATTGAAAACTGAGACCAAGTATTGTATCATTGTGAATCTATTCATCTTCTATTGCATGAAGTGTTGAGGCTCTCTCTATGCTGAGATGATGGTGATTTCAATCTCTCTTGTCATCCAGAATGGTGAACTGTTGGTTGTTTCTCAGTATTAAGAAATGAGAATGAGTTGTCTATTGTGAAGCTTCCTATTGTGAATCTGCATTATTCTTCATGTTTGAAGCCTACATTGGAGTAAAAATATGGATTCTTGAATACTTCCCATAGAAGAGTGAGCATTGATGAACATCATGAAGACCGGTGTTGCCATTGTCATTGGTGATGTCCTATGAACTCTTGCAATGTTGGTGGCATTTAAAACTAAAGAGCAATGTTGTTGCTATATTTAAGTTTGAATACTATTGACAGATGTTGATATGCACAGTTTTAATTTCTCTCCATTGACTGGAGTTGTTGGAGTTGTTAGAGATGTTGTCACTTGGAGATCAAATAAAAAGACTGAATTCTCTACCATGCATAGGAGTTAATATTTGAGAGTAAATATTTGATTTGCTAGTATTTTGTCTTTCATGAAGGTAGTGATGTGAATAAGTATTTTGTTAGTAGATTTGCATTATTTTGTAAATTGAAGAGTTGTTTCCCTATATGCTTCAAGCATTTGCATTCTTTTGTAAAATGAAGATTTGTTGCCATGTATGCTTGAAGGATTGACAGTATGTGAAAAAATCTTGTTTACAGATGCAGAATTAAATAATGTTGCTGCAGAACTGAACTTGTATGATTGTTGCATAATTGAACTTGTATGACTACTGCATACCTGATTAGTATGTTGCAGAATTGAAGAGTGTTGTAAAATTGAATGTAATTGATAGTTGCAGAATTGTGTTTCAGCAAAATGATTTTTGCAAACTCTTGTATAAATTGTTGGCTGACTATCTGGCTGCTAAATGATAGTATTGGGAGTGATTGTACAGATTGCATTGTAGGTAGTATGAAGCATTTGCAGATCTGAAACTAGTGTGCAATTGCTTCATCAGAAAGAAAGAAAGAAAATTGCAAACCAAGATCATCATTAAGGTATAACATATTTCTTAATTCAACCATCATAAATGTAACTTGCAATTTTGTCTGTTTGTAAGTTATTGTGTATTTTTTTTGTACTTGAGCCTTGTGTTTTGTAAGTATTAAAATCATAAGAAATAAAGTGAATTGTGTATTGTATATGGGTGTATTTTTTGTTGTGACTGACACCCCTCGCCTTTTAAGGTTGAATCTACTGAGTATATTTGTAAAGGGTGGATTTGCAAGAATCCCTATGTATTCTTCTCTACACAAGCTTCTCCTCTTGCACTTGATAGAGGGGGCATTATGCTAGGATTTAAGTTTTGAATTCTTCTTATGATAACTAGCATCCATGGCCTTCTTCAATCCAGAGCAAGCGAGCTTGAGTCACAGACAGATTCAGAGGCCCGATTCAATGTTAAAACCACATAGATAGAAGGGAACCATCTCAGAAGTTCTCATGTGTTCTGTGTCTAGTTGTGACACCTTAAGACTCTCCTCACTTTCAGGTTTCTCATGTATTTTGTTTATGAGAACTCCCCTCTCCTCACATTGTTCCTAACAAGGGGGGATGAAGACCTTCAGTAACAAGTGAGTGAGATCAAGCCAGCTAGAATAAGTGAGCGTGTGAAGAGCTATGTTCAACTAATCTCTAGATTTGGTGATCATCCTAAAACCACCAATATCGATAGAACTTTCATGTAGTAGAAGCAAGTGCAAGCTTATAGATAACTCACTTGGTAAAAGATTATCAAGCTGGAAATGTTCGGCAAGATGCAGTTGTTCACTTCTTGCTTCAACCCTCTAGATGGTTAGTGGTCAACCTTAAACCACCAATTCATCAAAAAACTTCAGCCTCATGTTGCTTCTGTTAGAGAACCTTTGAGCATTCAATCCAAGTTCTAGATAGAAGCTCTGAGCCTCCGTTTTAAGTTTGGGAGTTGGTGGTCAACCTCAAAACACCCCACATAGTGGAAGATTTCAACTTCTACTAGCCATTTTGGTTGGTGGTCAGCTAAAACCACCCCTTCAAAGAGCTCTTGTAGTTTAGTAAAATATGGTGCAAGCTTCTGCTAACTTGCTTGGCATAATGGTTTGTCAAGACTTTGTTTCAGCTCTCCTCTTTTTCTTGGACTCTTATACACCCTTCGAATTAAGGGGGGAATTGTTGGGAATCTAATCCTTTGGGTTAGTATTTTCCATATTGTATTATTATTATTATTATCATTATTATTGTTGTTGTTGTTGTTGTTGTTGTTGTTCATGTTCGCGACGAAAGGAAATGATCAGTCATAAGGGAGACCAAGAGTCACTCGAGAGTCCAAGAGGCCACTTGGAATATGAACTCCAAGGGTCACTTCTCATGTATATATGTACATTAGTTAACGAGAAGTAAGTGTGTTTTGACGCCTATCTTTCTATTTTGTGCGGTTATCCTATTTGCCTAAATTGGTTTTGTGTTTGTCAATAGTATTTATGTCATAATAAACTCTTAACATTATTATTTATTTTTTACTTGAATTATTTTTTTACTTAATAATAAGATAAATTTATTGTGCATTTCTCAACCACCATTTTTAATTAGATTCATAGAATGTTTAACAATTTCATTGCTTTTATGGTACTTGTCCTTTTTGGCAAGAGGATGTTTAACAATTGCATTACTTGTATAGTACTTGTCCTTTTTTACAAGAACTTTGTCTACTTAAAGCATAAATGGTATTTAGTATTGTGGGAGTACTTAACTATAACAAAGATGGTAAATGGTTAATTATTATATTAATTTAATATTCTTTAATTAAAAATAATGACTAGTTTTGTGATTTCCAAAAAACAAATTCATATAACCTAAGATCGGTGTTATAGTGTTAAGAGGTTCAAAATGAGTAATAATATTATTTGTTTAAATCATAGGTTTAGATGAATTTCTAAATTTTGAGGTTCTAGGATTCTAAATGATCTTTTTAATTTAAGAATTTTTATATCCATTTTTTTCAACATCAAAAAATGTTTTCTTGTTGTTAAAATTAAAAGACCTAATATAAAATTAAATAAATTTATTCGATTTGTTATATCCATTTTATACCATATTTGAAGTACAAACAGTAAATAACATAAACAAAAGATTGTGTAGAACCCAACTGAAGGAGGTCCTTCTCACATAATTTGGTGGGAGCTTTTGCTTTGAAATTCCTCGAAAAGGACAGTGAAAGCGGACATTACATTTTGACTTTGTGTGAACATTCGGTGGAAGTGTGAAGGGTGAGCATTGTAATGCACTTGCTACATGATAAAACACAACTTGCTTCACTTGTATTTCATTAAACTTTATAAAGAATATGTAATCATCATGACTCATGAGCACACTTATCAACTCATTCAGATGCATTTTTTTCCCTGTGATAATTATTAGTGTCTCAAACTTTTACACAATTTTCCACACATCTTAAATCTAACTGGATAAAAAGGTCAAACATTGTAATCATTTCACCTATTGATAAAAAGATCAAACATTGTAATCATTTCACCGATTTCCAATCATTGGTTTCAATAACTAAGAATTTCAAATTGGACCTCACTTTTTCAGTGTACCGAATTTAGTGGCTGTTCATTGGGATGCGGTCATTATATGTGTGATCTTTATAATGATTTAAAAATTGTCTATGGATGAGTGATATTAAAAATTATGAGTGGAAATTGAATTTGGAAAAAAAAATATTCTTCTTTTCAATCCTTTATGATTATAATAATAAAATCAGTCAACAATACATAGGATTATAATTTAGTAATCTTGTAGCATTACAAGTGTGATGATATTAAAAATGATGAATAATATAGAAAATAATATGTTTTAATAACGATATGATATATGAAAATCATTTGCTTTTTTATTTTTAAATTTCGAATTACAAGTGTTAGGTTTTAGACTAAGTTTATGTGGATGGAATATGCTCATTCAATGAAGCATTGTCTAGTCATTGGTCATGATTGATGGCATACATTTGTTTTTCAACCACACCCATAACTGAATTTGCTTTGGTTGTGTTCACCATTATGATATTAAGAAATATGAGTTCATTATGATTTCGAATAAACATGAGTATGAAAAAAATGATTGAGAATGGTTTCCATGAGAATCATAATTAATAAATTAAAATTTAAAAATTATAGAAATTATAATTAATGGTTGTTCATATTTTTTATTTGATCAGATATTGTTTATCATAAAAATAATTCAAATTTAAAATTAATAGAAATTGTCATTAATTGTGAACTTGTATTTTGTTACAAAACTCATATTAAAGGGAGTGTTTTTCTTAATCAAAGTAAAGAACAGTTAAGAAAAATATTGTTGTGTTAATAACTTTCGATTTTAATTAAAGATATTATTACAACCACAAAACTATTTTTTTATATATCGCATAATTATATATATTTTTATTTCTACTATGATAATGAAAACCCCTTTTTAGGGTAATATTAAGATACTGCTCATTATTTGGTAGGTAGACTATAGAACGAGTTCACTTAGAAATAATTTTTCTGCCAACTTAGAAGTTGTTTTCCAAATATTCAAATTACCAACCTGACATTGATCAACACCTAAGGTAGATCAATTAATCCAACTGCCTACCATAACTAAATTTATGCTTTGTTACATGTGTATAATGATTGGTACTTCATTTGAGTTATGGAGTTGAATGTTATGAAAGGGTGGCACGATGCAATGGTTGTTACCCACTAAATATTTTCCACTATCCATCGACACCAACCTATCATTCCAAATTTCCAATTAACCATGATGTTGACTATGAAGGGGGACATGTTGTTAATGTGGGTTTGGGAGGTGGACACGTTGGTGTTGAGGTTGGTTTGGAAGGTGGGCATGTTATCTCAACT
Source organism: Pseudotsuga menziesii (assembly GCA_001517045.1). NCBI lineage: Eukaryota > Viridiplantae > Streptophyta > Pinopsida > Pinales > Pinaceae > Pseudotsuga > Pseudotsuga menziesii. The sequence continues at coordinate 613,451 of LPNX010071300.1, read as the reverse complement.
TTCTTTATATGAGTCAATGAGGGCCTACATCTTGTCTTGTAATTGGGTGATCTTGGTCTCTATTTTAGTGGATATCATGGGACTATGTGGGTCCATTGGTAAGGTTACTAATGATTTATGCTAATGCAATTAGTGTGAAATGTCAAGTATTCTTTTATAGGTCACCTGCAATGGTTCAATTTTTTTCACTTCTCAAGTACATTTTGTTTATTGGCTAAGAATCATTGCACCAACCAAAATTTCAAATTTTGGATAGCTTAGTTCCATAGGAATTTGTTTTCATGGGTTGTAGAGATTCGATGAGGTCCTAAGAGCATATGAATGTCAAATGCTATAATTCTCTAATAGAGCATGGGGTTTCCAATAAGAATATTTGATCAGTCTTTCACAATGTTGACTAATGATGATCAATTGTACCCTTAGTCGTACTTCCCATTCCTAGGTACACAATAGTGATCTACCAATCTTGGTGTACTATAGAAAGAAACAAATGGTTGAAATTATTTTGTAGGGATTATCTTAGGTGCACCTAGTGGGCCTTCAATATACCCCAAAGGTACATGGAAGATTAAATTGTGAACACATTTTTCTTAAGCAATACTATTCGTCAAGTACTAACAAAGGTCTACAAGGGCATTGAATTAAGAGAAGCCAGTTGTGTTTCTTACGTGTATGCTTCCCAACTATAATTTTACCCACATGATGATGGATCTATGTGATTATAGATGCCAAAACACATCTCTAGCCTTTAAAAAAAATCCGGTATTTGGGCGCCTGTTGGCATAAGTAAGTTATCTAATACTAATTGCAACGTGATCATATAGTAGATACAACAAATTTCAGATAAATATATGAATAAACTCAAATTGTAAGAAGTAAAAGATATAAAACTAGAATAAAGCACCTGCAAAAATAGCACCCCTTTTTTGATAAATCCAAAATGCGATCAATATTCACTTGTGTCAATGGAAGTAGGCTTGTTTTCCATCTCAAGCATCCCATACCGTCTGAAATCCTAGTCGTCGCGCAACATCGACGTGATCTTGCTATTTAGGATTGGCCATCAACTACAAGTATCACATGGACTATGCCTTACCAAAAGCATCCTAATCGAACACAAGTTATACACCTTAGAGATGTGCAGAATTCAAGTGCTCATTTTACCATAGGCGATCGACCTATCACATTGCCACCCAACCTTAGACAATGGTACATCATTACCTCCCCTGAGCCAACACTTGAACGATCGGCTACCCAATGTATGGAAATGTACTCGCCTATCACATTGCTAGCCACGTCATCCTCCATCGATCTCGCTTTTGCAGCACCTACCGGTTTGTCTTGTCATACTCGACTCAAAATCCCTTGGTCCTCCTAGCGATCCAACACGCTAGTACACCATCTTATCTGTCTCAAACCCAATAAGCATGATCAAGCCACCAAGGATACCAGAATCTTATGGACTCACCATGCACCATTGAGTAGTGCATCTCGATGTTGGGCTATAGGGCAAACCCGGGTTTTATACCTTTAACTTCGCACCAACAAAAGACCCACAGAGTTGGCCCTTTCGACAACAACCTACGAACAGGTTGCAGTCTCACCCGAAACTACTATGGGGTGCTACGGAACCAGATTTCTGCAAGCAGAAGAGGGATATTACTGTACCTTTAGCTTTCACACAGATTATAAATGTAAATCACAGAGCTTAACATTCACTTATTTAGCTTCGCAGTTAGATAAACAAACAGTGCCTTGCGCAACCCTTTACTGGGAATTCAAAGAGAAACTATTATCTAGCAGTGATCTTTACTTATCAGATATATAGATTTAATGCATAAAAGAACACAATATAAACAACAAATAGAACCACGACACCAGATATAACATGGCTCACCCCCAGTGTAGGGGTTACGTCCACAGAACTGTGTTTTATTTAACTTTCTACAAAAACCACAGTTCTGAGCTGTGCACTCAGCTGCAGATCCCTTCAAGTCCTCAAAGCCACGCACACAGCTGCAGATTTCCTTATTCACCCAAAACCCTCTGCGCACACAGCTGCAGAGGTCGTCCACGCACATAGCTGGGACTTAACCTTTTCTTACAAAATAGCCTTAGCTTCGCATCAATTCCTCTTACACAAAAATCCTAACCTAACTTATTTACAAGAGTGCCTATTTATACAGCGCACTTATTACAACACCAAGGGCACCCCGAACCCTAAACCCTGGACTTAAACCATAGGTTTATTACAAAAAGAAGGTTTTTACTCAACCCCGACACCCCTAAGACTGTTTTGGGTCATGACTCCGCTTACAATCTCCCGTAACTCCGCAGAGTTACCCATCCTAAGGACCATTAGGGTGCGCGCCCCAACAGGCCCTTAAGACTCACCAGTGGCCCGTCCTGGGACACTCAGCTGCTTTTCTAGTGGTAGAATCTTGTTGGCGAATCCTGGTGCGCTTCTTGCTGAAGCCATACATGCAGTTGTTGGCTACTTGTTCCTTTCCTTCGTGAAATGATGGTTAAGGCCTTCTGGATATATCAGCGACCCCATCCTTTGAGCTGCTTGCCGAACATTTGACCATCCACAACTTAGGGTCCTCGGAGTTGTGTGTCAAGGTGCATAAGACAAACAGCCGCCGTGGTTCTGTCAAACCAGGAGGATACATCTTGGGATGTTTCAGAGTTTTCTGTGAAGACCGGTGTTGTTCTTTGTGCGGCATAGAGCACACTTCTACCTTTCTTCCGACCCCTTAGAGCGAACTTCTGCCTTTCTTTGTGCCTTGGTCGAGCATGGCTTCCTGGGGGGATTACTCAGAAGGTTCAGCAGACCTCTCTCCCTGACCACTCGTAATAACTTCTGGACTTCACAGTCATTCGACATAGTCCTAACTTAAGAAACTCAAAGACATGCACAGTGCATGAGTCGTAGGCCGATGTAGCTTCTTATAGAATCCTGAAACAGAATCTGTCATCGTGGTTTATTCATGATGCCGAATTTGATGAAGTGTCGAAAATCCTGTCCACACAGCGCCAGATTTTCCCAAGATCTCATTATTGTAGGCAGTGAGGGCAGTTCGCTTGCCGACACCACCAAGTCTAGTTTGTCCCATCCGTCACATTTTAATCTGTGACACACTTGTAATCTCCGACATAACTACTAGCTTCAGCTTTGCCTGGACAAAACCTTCGACATAATATTAACCTTCGAACTTTGACAGTCTTCCACACTCCGTAGTTTTGAGGACAGCTTCATTATAGTCTAGCACCCAATTTCAACTGTTCTTGGTACTTAGACTGTCCTTCCTGGGGTCACTTCTGATTAGGAGGTCCTAGCCTGTCCCTGTACTTCTTTAAACAACTGCCATTTACCATAGAAGGTAAAATTTCTCCATTCAACTTAGCTAACTGGACTGCTCCGCCATCAGTAACTTTCTGCACTATGTATGGTCCTTTCCAATGTGTCTTGAACTTACCCAGGAATTTCATGAATTTGTTGTCATATAAGATCACAAGATCACCTTGCTGGAACTGCTTCTTCTTGATATGTCTATCATGCCATGCTTTTTCTCGATCTTTCTGCACTTGCTGCTGGAACCCTGTAATAAATTTGTCCTCTTCAAGTTCTAGTATCTTTGTCAGCCTTTATGTTATTATTGTTGGGTCATCCATCTCTATGAAAGCAGATATTCTAAGGCTAGGAACAATGTATTCCATGGGGATGACTGCTTCTTGCCCATAGACCAACCTAAAAGGTGTATGGCCTGTCAATTTCTTGCAGATAGTCCTATAAGCCCATAGTACTGCTGGAATTCTAAGATCCCAGTCATTTCTGTTAACATTGCAAACCTTCGTCAGAGCCTGTTCAAGGATCTTGTTAAAAGCTTCGACAGTCCCATTTGCTTGTGGATGATAGGCAGTACTCGTCTGATGATATACCTGAAATTCTTCAGTCAATACTTCAATAGTCTTATTTAGAAAATGTGAGCCCTGATCACTCATAAGGACTCTAGGACACCCAAATCTGGACAAGATGTTATCGAAGATGAACTTTGCAGCTGTAGCAGCGCTACAGTTCTTGACTGGTTGAGCTTCAGCCCATCGGGTGAGGTAATTAGTTGTTGTAATAATGTATCTTTCTCTTGACTTCTTCGCGAGGGGGTTGATAGGTCCAACAAAATCAATAGCCCATTTGTCAAAGGGTTGTAACGTTACCTGCGGAACCAGAGGCATCTCATCCCTCCTGGATGGTTTGCCTGTCCTTTGATAGAGGCTGCAGCTGTGGCAATATTCTCTTGCATCCTTGTGAATTGTGGGCCACCACAATCCGGCTGTCAGAATCTTCTGTGCTGTAGCTTTTCCTGCGTAATGACGTCCTGCTGCCCCAGAATGTGCCTCAGCCAAAATTAGCGGCTTCTCATGTTCTAGGACACATCGGCGCAGTATTTCATCTGGTCCCATCTTATATAATTGTCCTGCTATTAAGGTAAAGTCAGCTGCTTGAACCACCAGCTGCTTCTTCTGCTGTGTTGTCATCTCGGCGGGTGGAAAACCTATAGACAAATACTGAACAATATCCTGAAAGTATTCGTCAACCATCTGGATGGAAAACAACTGGCCATTAGGAAGACCTTCATCCAGGCTGATAGATTCTTCTCCCGACTCGAGCCTCGATAAGTGGTCAGGACCTAGATTCAGTCTTCCTAGTTTGACTATGATATCAAAGTCATATTCCTAAAACAGAAGCAGCCATCTGCATATCCTTCCACCTAGCACAGGCTTGTTAACCAAATACTTCAAAGAAGAATGGTCAGTAAACATCTTAAAATGAGATCCTAACAGATAATGTCGAAACTTCTGCAATGCATAAACCATAGCTAGACCTTCTCGTTCTGTTGTAGTATAATTTTTCTCTGTTGTGGACAATTTCCTACTTGCAAAAGAAATGGGGTGATCAATATTACCTTCACCTGACTGGGCCAATACTATACCCAGAGCAATGGAGGATGCATCGACATGCACATGAAATTCCTTATTCCAGTCAAGGAATACTAAGATAGGAGCAGTTACCATCTTTTCCTTCAGAATGTCCAAGCTTGATTGACACTCAGGTGTCCACTCGAACTTAATATCTTTCTTCAATTGCTTTTCCATCGGAGCAGTAATCTGAGCATATCCTTTGATAAATTTCCTGTAATATCCAGTATGACCAAGTGTAGTGCGAAGTTGTCTAACAGATGTTGGAGGTGGCAGGTTCACAATAATAGCTATCTTCGTCAGATCCATCATTAAGCCTTGTTTGCATACAATGTGACCTAGCAGAATCCCAAATGGTGCACAAAATATACACTTTTTCAAGTTCAAGGAAATCTGGTGCTGCCTACATTTATCCAGCATAAGTCTTAAGCTAGTTATATGGTCTTTGAGTAGCCCAAAGATAGTCCAGTCATCAAAATAAACTTCTAAGAATTTATGTATATATTCTTTAAAGGTAGAGATGACTACTCTAGAAAATATAGCAGGTGCATTCTTCAATCCAAAGGGCATAACTGTATACTGAAAGGATCCCATTTCTATAGCAAAGGTTGTCTTATGTCGATCCTCTGGAGCAATTCTGATCTAATGGTATCCTGAAAATCCATCAGCAAAAGAGTACACTTCTTGACCCCCGACATTGTCTAACACTTCATCTGTGAAGGGTGTGGGGAAAGGGTCATGTAGACAAGCATCATTCAGCTTTCTTAGATCAACACAAATTAAGATTTCACCCTTGGTCTTCTTCTCTTGGACCACCATAGGACTGACCCACTCAGCTCAACAGGCTCAATAATTCCTGCAGCAAGCATCTTATCCAGCTCCATCCTAACTGTTTCCTTATACTTAGGGTTCAACCTATAAGGACGCTGTTTCACAGGCTTCGCAACAGGTTTCAAGGGGATCTTTATGACTCCTATATCACCCAAGATACCTTTCATCTCTGAAAACTTTGTGGGAAATAGGTCCTGATATTCATGGAGAAGTTGGGTCACTTTGCTTACCATTTCGTCGTCCCAATAATCTCCAATGGTAGCATGCTTAGGTTGTTCTTCTGAGCCAATGTTTACGGTCCGCGTCTTCAGGGGCTGTGTCACCTCAGGTACTTCGACTGCTGGTCCATGAACTTCACAGTGGCCTTCTAACTCCGGAATATCAATGTTGCGCGGATCGTCATCCTCGTCAATTGCGAGGTTATAACATTCAACTGCATTGGCTTCTTGGGCCTTCCAATCCGGTTGGTATTCTGCTATCTCTTGATCATCAAACACCTTAGTGTGGATCAACCTAATAGCTGTGTCTAAAGCAGGGCAAACCTCATTAATAGAAAATGTCAATACAAAACTGTCAACAAGAGTATCCCAACTTACAGTACCTCGGCGAAGATCGACTTCCACATACCAATTATTTGCAATAGGATCCAAGGTGTGCACAAACTTATGTACCCACTCTGCACGAGGTACATGCTTCCAAGCTTCATAACATTGCTCCAAATGCTTTTGAGGGTTGGTCTTACCATTAAACCTGTTGCAGACCTCCTGTGGTAGATCCGTGAATCTCAGGAAAAGGGACTGTTGGCAAACTTCCCAACTATGAATGTACCGTTTGTGACCATTCCACCATCTGGATGCTGTAGCTCTGAAGACTAAGTCCAAAGTCTCCATTTTCTGTGAGTCTGGTATCTGGGCTTAGAATTGCTCAATAAACTCTTCTGGGTCTGTCGAACCATAAAAAACAGGTAAGGGTCTGGTCTGCGAGCCAAGCCATCTAAGAGACTTGGTAATTCTTGCACAACGGTGGCCATGTAACTCATACAATCTGTTCTGCCAATTCTCTAGACCATCATCTGAATCCGTCATGCAGGAGCTGTCACACTGCCAATCCATAATACCTTCGGCATTAGGATCAACATGATCTTCTTCCTTCGTTGTGATATTGTAGATATGGTCCAACACATCCTGATCCTCCTCTCGAAGGGGTTCTGTGTACCTTTCTCCTTGAGAAGGATCCAATGGGACTATGACTCTCAAATCTTTCCCTTTGAAATGCATCTGTCTCTTCTTAAGGTTAATAACTGCAGCATTTGCCATTTCCCACTCAATACCTAACAAGGCTGGATAGGGATTGCTGTCGTCAATAATCTCAATAACTTCGAAGTCTGCTACAGTACAGACGCCATCAATATCTACTGGAACATTAGGGAATCGTCCGAGGGGCACAATCTTCTGCTGATTGGATAACCTCAACTGTATAGGGGACCAGGAGAGGGTAGGTTTTCCCATTTGTTCCCAGGTCTGTTTGATTAAGACATTTACCTCTGATCCGAGATCCAAAATAGCATCAGTCATATCATACTCTCCTATCTGGGCATTCAATCTCATTTCCCTACCAGTTCTTCGGACACGATTAACAATTTTCTCCTTATCAACTCTTCTCTGAGGTTCACAGGTAGCAAGAACTTTTTGCAACTCCTTTAAAGCATTCTGATTCCTTAAGAGTTTCATACAGCTCTGTAAAAAGGAGGATAGTGTACTTACTTTATCCGTCGAAGCTTCTTGCAGCTACGACTCTGGCTGATGTGGTTGCGCAGGTACTACTGATGTACTAGAATCCACAAAATATTTCTGGGCTTCCATGAATGTCTCTTTCTCTTTTTCAATATCAAAGGCGGGAACTTTCACAGGGGCCTTGTGAACCCAAGCTTCGCCAGGCTGGTCCTCCTTAGTCTGTGTGTGCGTCGTAGCTCCGCTCCGGGTAACAACATTAATGGCTGGGGCATGTCTTTGCTCGACGAAAATCATCTGAAGATTCTGAGTAGGGGCACTGTTTCATTCTTGAATCTTAGCTATCAACTGTGGGCACTGCTCGATCACATGATCTACAGCTCGGCAATATCGACATGTCATAGTGGGGTTTCGACAGTCGCGAGCCAGATGTCCGGCCTGGTTACAGTTATAACACACCACCTAACCACGTCCTCTGCTAGCCATACTGCCACCACCATGGCTTCCAAAAGCACCTCTACCTGATGCACCACCGCGGGGCCCATAGCCATCATTGCTCAGTCCCTCATTCTGTACCCGATAGGCATCGTAGGTGCGCTCTCTCATGAAGTCATAACTGCGACACTCATCTTCATTATGTCCTACAGACTTACAGACTTTACAATAGGGGTTCTTAGGTACTTGCCCATACCTCTGTAGCAGATAGCAGTCTTCGGGGCGATGCTCCCCTGTTGTTCTGCAAAGCTCACAATAAATAACTTGCGGGTTAAACGGGTTTGGCACACCAGTATTCAGGTGATTTCTTACCACAGGACAATGTTCCTTGGCATGAACTTCTGTACGACATTGTGTACACCAAACCTCTTCGCGGCCGGTCTTTCCTTGTTTCATATCGCGAAGCTCCAGAGCCATCGCTGCCAACTACACTTGGATTTGAGCAATACCAGAATTGTTTGCAACAGGGGTGGTTTCAAGCTTCATCGCGATTTCCAGAGCCTCCTACTAGTCAGCAACCTTCTGTTGCATGAGTGGATTTCGGATATGCGGTAGCAACGCTGCAATGAACCATTCCTTGTGCTGCGCAGGTCCAATGGTAAAACTGACTTGGTCTAGCAGGACTTTGAACCTCTGATCAAAGTCCCACACTGATTCTCCACGCCTCTACTGAATCTCTTTCAATTCAGTGATACACTGTGACTCGGATTTCGGCTTCTTAAATTCCTTTATCATTGCAGATTTTATATCAGCCAGTGCATGATTCTGAGTGCTGGAGAACTTCATGAACCAGGTCAGAGCACGGTCTCTGAAAGAAGTAACCAGTTGCGCTCCTTTTGTATCTTGATCCGTAATGGACTTAGCAGTCCATACTGCTTCACATAAAAACCAGAACTGTTCTGGATCCTCTGATCCAGTTCCTTTGAAAACAGGTAGCTTAATGTCATCATGCATATGGGCCATAGTGGATCTAGGGGGGATGGAGGGGGACTGGAAGTAGGTGGGGGGGAACTTACTGGGGTAGACTGACCTGCGACAGGAGTACTCTGGCTAGGGTGACTTTCAGGCTGCGATGGGTTCTCAGGGATAATAGGTCTTCGCTGCGGGGTTACCGGAGGGTTTCCAACAGAAGGGGTTTCTTCAGAATCTGCGGGATTTACAGGGGGGTACTCGGTATGCTGACCCTGAGAATAGGATCCAAAATCTCTCTTGTATCTTTTGCCACTTCGCAGCAAACCACTTTGCTCGTCGAAGGTATTTTCACTTGCAAACATAGGTTATTAATACTAACTCTAACAGTCTGATTCAATTAGCAATATACCTTTTTCAGCTAATAGCATTTTAATTCTTAAACTGAATGAATTCAAAAACTTACCCCTTTGTCCTTTGAAAAACTGCCGCTCAGCTTCACTAAAGGAGGTACTCGTGTCGATGGTGAACTCCATCACGAATGCCTCAAGGGTTCGCGTTGTCCAGAAATCAACAGCGCGGGATATCTCATTGTTCACCCTTTTTAGTATATTAATTCTCGCGGGGGTCCAAGTAGGAAACTGATGTTCTTGGAAGTTCGTTCTTCTCTCTATTAACCTGGATAACCACTGGTGCAACTCTATGTGGATACTACCAAAGAAAATCTCATAAACATCACAAAAAACATACCTTTGTAAAAAGTTGTTTGCACTACGACGCGGATCCTTGTTCTCTTGCGCGACGAATTTCAGATAAGTCTCGTCAAACCAATCACCGATTTCCTTCATAGAGGGTCTCCAGAACATAGCCCTCGAGGTACGACGTAAACCCCTCTTGAACAGATACTGAATTCAACCAGCAACGAAACCAATTTGTTGGGCTATACGGCAGACCTGGGTTTTATACCTTTAACTTCGCACCAACAAAAGACCCATAGAGTTGGCCCTTTCGGCAACAACCTGCGAACAGGTTGCAGTCTCACCCGAAACTGCTATGGGGTGCCGCAGAACTAGATTTCTGCAAGCAGAAGAGGGATATTACTGTACCTTTATCTTTCACACAGATTATAAATGTAAATCACAGAGCTTAACATTCACTTATTTAGCTTCGCAGTTAGATAAACAAACAGTGCCTTGCGCAACCCTTTACTGGGAATTCACAGCGAAACTATTATCTAGCAGTGATCTTTACTTATCAGATATATAGATTTAATGCATAAAAGAACACAATAGAAACAACACACAGAACCACGACACCAGATATAACATGGTTCACCCCCAGTGTAGGGGTTACGTCCACAGAACTGTGTTTTATTCAACTTTCTACAAAAACCACAGTTCTGATCTACGCACTCAGCTGCAGATCCCTTCAATTCCTCAAAGCCGCGCACACAGCTATAGGCCTCTGCGCACACAGCTGCAAATTTCCTTATTCACCCAAAACTCTCTGCGCACACAGCTGCAGAAGTCGTCCACGCACACAGCTGGGACTTAACCTTTTCTTACAAAATAGCCTTAGCTTCGCATTAATTCCTCTTACACAAAAATCCTAACCTAACTTATTTACAAGAGTGCCTATTTATACAACGCACTTATTACAACACCAAGGGCACCCCGAACCCTAAACCCTGGACTTAAACCATGGGTTTATTACAAAAAGAAGGTTTTTACTCAACCCCGACACCCCTAAGACTGTTTTGGGTCATGACTCCGCTTACAATCTCCCGTAACTCCGTAGAGTTACCCATCCTAAGGACCGTTAGGGTGCGCGCCCCAACACTCGACATGCCCTCTATCATGCCTTGCCAATGGTGCTTACAATAGGGTCGTTACAATCTCCCCCACTTAAATATGTTGACATCCTCGTCAACGCGGCTCCATCGACACATGCAATGAAAGAGGATTTGGTGGTAAAGAGACACTTTCACATATGCCATAACTGAATGTGGTTCTGATACCATATGTCATGGGACGTGTGCTTGTTTTCCATCTCAAGCGTCCTATACCGTTTGAAATCCTAGTCGTCGTGCGACACCAACATGATATTTCTAGTCGAACTTGGTCACCAACCACAAGTATCACCTAGACTATGGATTACCGAAACCAACCTGATCAAACCCTAGTCAGACACCTTAGAGTTGTCTGGAATGTCAAGTGATCATTTCATCGTAGGCGATTGACCTATCGCAACACCACCCAACCTTAGACAATGGTACACAATTGTCTCCCCTGATCCAACACTTCAACGACCGACTACCCAACATATGACGAATATGCATTCTCCTAACACATGTTTAGCCACACCATCCTCTGTTGAGCCCGCTTCCATAGCACCTGTCGGTTTGTCTCATCATATTTGACTCAACATCCCTTGGTCCTCTTAGTGATCCAACATGCTAGTACACCATATATATGTCTTAATCCCAACAAGCATGAATCAACTACCAAGGCTACCAGAATCTTATGGACTCGCCATTCACCCTTGAGTAATGCATTCTGACACGTCCTCCGTCATGCCTTGCCAATGGTAATTATCGTAGGGTCGTTACGACTTGCCTCTTTAATGGGGAAACATCCAATTAAACAATGTACGAATAGGTTGCTAATACTCGACAATACATTACATAGCTTCCTACCTCTACAAATAGGTTCTCTCTACTCCAAATACTAATCACTAGTGCTTTCAAGATTTATGAAAACCTACTATCTAGTGAACTTTATTTAATAAAAAAGACCTTTTATATTAATTAACCATGTACCAATACAATAATTCATAAGTGTTTATAATTAAAAAATTAAAATAAAATCTTAAAAAAAATTAGTTATTACCCAAAATTGTATCATCTATAATTTAGAAAAATAATATTAAAATGGGTAAAAAATAAATTAAATTTGAAAGGAAAAGATAATAATCATCTTTTCAACCATGAGAACAAGACCCAATTAAATAATATTATGTTAATTGGTTTGTGTTATCATTGCATATAATATTTATAAAGATTTAAGTCAAATACCCTATAATTTAGTAGAGTGGTTTAATAATTACATGAAGATATGACAATCATTTGCATTTTTGTCTTTAAATTTCGAATTAAAAATAGATAGGTTTGAAACTACCTATTTTTGGTTGGTATATAGTCTTTTAATAATGCATAACGAATGGCAATAATGTTCAACATACATGTGTTTGTGAACGACAAGCATACTGGAATTTGCTTATTATGTGTTTATTATGATTTATAAGAAATTTTGGGAATTGGAATTTGCTTGCTATGAGTTTATTATGATTTATAAGAAATATGATTTTTTTAAGTACGTAATTTGTTATTCATCTTAAATAAAAATGATGTATAATTATCATCTGTATCAAAAAGTATTAGATTTATTGACCCAAATTATTATGAAGTTAATTAGAAGAGATCTTTTAAACTTTCAAAAAAAATCAAAATGGTGATAGTTCTTCTATTAATACTCCATAATCGGTAACAGAGCATATTAACATACTAGCATGAAAGTTGAATAGAACAAACTACCAGAGATAAACATATCCAAAGCATCAAGTATCTCAAAAAACACAATACGATCAAGAGTTTATAATATCTTCATCTAATAATTCCTCAAAAAAGAGAAGCCATGGCCATTTTTTAAAGTGAATTGACTTCTTGGTTGAATATACGATCTATATGGCTGAAAGATATCGTAGCAAAATACTGAATCAAGTTCTGCACACAATACAACCAATGTTGTAACAACAAAGACTGTATAGATGAAATTCCATTTCCCCAGTCAATTATTACTTTGGAATCTCCTACTACCCTTATATCCCATAATCCACGTTTCTTTAAAATCAAAGTAATCCCCCCCAAAAAATAGTTCAACAAAAATGTTGGGGCCTCTACAAACACCCATCACCCATACATAATCTGATAAAATGATTTCTTTTGACAATCAAATACGCATGTTCCACAACAACTATATTTTGTTGCCCCATCAAAGAAACCAATCACATTATCCTCAATCAAGATGGGTCTTACATATATATTTGATTTCTTCATATATATAATAGCGTCCATGTTTCATTCTTTTAAAGTAACTAAAATCTTTACACGTAGGTATTGGAAAATGATTGAGAATCATTTTGATAATATTACTTTTAATTTTAATTTAAAAACAATAAAAAATATTATGAATTTTTTATTTAATTAAGTTTATTATTATTAACATATTTTTTCAATGATTTTTTAAATTATATATATATATATTTCTAAAAGGAAAAAAGTTGTTTATATTGATTAAGAAATATTTACATACAAAAGTATGTATTGTTCTTGCTTATAGCAGATTTACAACAAAAGATCGTATCATATATGATGCATTTCTTTCTTTTTTGCATATAGGCAACAAAAGAAAACATGCTGAATCAAAAAGGTTGTCTTGTGCGGCTATTTCTCCCATAAGGAGCTTTCTGCCGAAAACATTGTATATAGCGTTTACTTTTTCTGAAACTGTAAACTGAGATCCTATTTGAAACCAAAAAACTGTCTGATTTTAGAACTGTTCTGCAAAAAAGTCTAGATATTGCCTTGTCCTGGAAATGGATCTATGAATGGCCTATGATAGAACTCATTGGCGGCTTCCTCCTTTGTCTCTATGAACTTCCATGTTCCCCAAGCCAAGTTTAATCCTGCCTTTGATAGTTTGTCTGCATCCATGTTCCGTTCCCTGTAGACATGTTTGAGTGTAAGAGATTCAAAATTTGTAAGAAGTCTATTAACTTCTTCAAATAGTGCAGCTAGTGAAGTGTTTTTGCACTTCTAAATTTTATTAATCCAATTTATAACAACCACGGAGTCACCAAATACTTGTATTTTTTTACAATTTCTTTTAATTGCAAAACATAGGAGAAGCTTCAAGGCCATAAGTTCAGCATAATTGTTTGTTCCAGAGCCTAGTCCCATTGAAATTTGGAAGTGATGAGTTGGATTTAGGAAGAGGGTGGCTCCTCCCCCACATTTCAAGTCCTGAGAGGCTCCATCAAAAAAATCCCAAGGGATATCTTTGTCCAACTATTCATCAGTAATAACTCTCAGTTTGGGGTTGTCCTTAGTTTGAGGAAAGTAGGAAAGAATGTCAAGTCCTTGCTTTGCTACTTCTTCGGGGGAGGAAGCTTTCTCAAGGAAGATGGCTTTGTTTCTAGCTAGCCATATTCCCCACAGGTGGAGGAGCAGAAGGGCTCTTGTCTGAGTGGTCAGGGGTGATGATGACCAGGGTTTCTAGGCATCTTCCAATTTGGGGCCTGCCTAGCAGTATCTGGAGGAGGTGAGAGATTGTGAGTGCTCCCATACTTGCTTGGAGAAATTGCATCTTAGGAAAAGATGGTTTGTATTTTCCTCATTATCTTTGCAAAGACAACACCAGCCAGGCCCAGCAATTTATCTTTTTTGGAGATGCTCCCAAGTAGGGAGTTTATTTGCGAGAGTGCACCACATGAATATTTTTTCCTTTAATGGGCACTTTAGCTTCCAAATACCCGTCTGCCACCATTTTTTATCTTGCTGGAAGTGTTGGGAGAAGAGTTGTTGATATCCAGTTTTAGGTGTGTAATGACCTTGTTGGGCATGCTCCCAAATCAGCTTGTCAGCTTTATCTGTTAGCCGAATGTGTGAATATTTCAAGGTAGAGATGAAGTGGTCCAAAACCCTGGTCCATGGTTCTGGAAGTTCTAGATCCCAGTTTCCCTTCCATCCTTGATGCTAGAGGTTTGTTGAGTTGGGATCAGCTATTTGGTTTAGGTGGAAAAACCCTTTCTGATGTAACAGTTGTAATAATTGATTTGGGAGTAAGTGGTTTTGTGAGCAGCATGGCCATGGATTCGCACCAATTCTGACATTTTCACATCCCCCACTTTCCAAACAAGCCCTTCTAACATGAGTGGGACGGCTTTGCATAATGCTTTCCAAATGATAGAGCCATTTGGTAAGATTGTATTGCCCATGTCTCTGGTCCAATCCAGGAGAGGGGTTGGTACAATGTATTTTTGGATGATGACTTTGGTCCATAGGCTCTGAATTGAGATGATCCTCCAACATACTTTTGCAGCCAATGCCTTTGCAAAGAGGAAAGGATTTTTTAGACGCCAACCTCCCAGTGTTTTTGGTTTGGCTATTTGATCCCATTTTACCCAAGGGAGCATTTTTTTCTCTTTCTTCCCTGTCCAAAGGAAAGTTGAGCAAATTCTCTTTGTTTTGTTCAGAATTGACTTTGGGATCTAGGCTAGTGCCATCCAGTATACTGGAATTGCTTCAAGGACTGATTTTACCAAAACTAGTCTGCCATCTCTTGAGAGCCATCTATTACACCAATTATTCACTCTAACTTCCAATTTGGCTAACAACCAATTCCAATCTTCTTTCTTGTAGCAGTTTGGTTTGAGTCTAAAGCCTGGGTATTTTATTCCATCATCCAGAGAGAAATGATGGAAAGGAAAGAGCTCAAGAAAATTCCTCAAGACTTCCTCTTCTAGGTTGAGTGTTGTAATGGTGGAATTCTGAAAATTGATTTGCATACCTGTAGCTTTATAGAACAAAGTTAAAATTCTAAAAGTATTTCTACTTCTCTGATTGAGCCATTGCAGAAAATGAGAATGTCATCTATGAACATAATGTGTGTGATGTTCAAGTTTGCAGCAATCTTAATTCCCTCGAAGAGACCTCTCCTTTTTGCATCCAGAAGGGTTCTACTTAAACCTTCTACAACTAGTAAGAATAGCAGGGGGGAAAGAGGGCATCCCTGTCGTAGGCCTCTTTCAGAATAGAAAAAGTGGGATGTTTCTATGTTGATGAGGACTGCAAAGGAGGTTGTTGAGATGCATGCAAATATCCATTTTATAAAGGAATAGTTGAAACCCAGATGTGTGAGGAGCAGTCTCAGGTAGATCCAGCTGACTTTGTCAAAGGCCTTGGAGAGATCTATTTTGAGAATAGCCCCATTTGTTTTTTTTTATCTTTGCACTATGAAGGCCCTCCTATGCAACCCCAATAGCTTCATGAATTTGTCTGTCTTCCAAGAAGCCAAACTATTCCTTAGAGATAAGTTTTGAAAGTACCTTTCTGAATCTTTGTGCAATTATCTTTGTGATCAGCTTGTAAGTGATGTTGCATAGGGATATAGGCCTATAGTCTTCCAAAAATTTTGGGTTATCCTTCTTCAGAATTAGAGCTAGGAAAGTTGAGTTCAGGGGGAGATGGAGGACACCATTTACTCTTGTTTCCTCTACTAGCTACAGAAGATCAGGGCCTATGGTATGATATCCATCTAGGAAGAATTCCACTATCCACCCATCAGGTCTCAGGATTTTTTCCTTTTGAAAGCTGTTTGGAGTTGCTTTCAACTCCTCCTCTGAGACCTCTTCCAATAATTCCAGATTATCTTCCTCACTGATGCTTTCTGAGAAAAATTGTGATGTTTGAATTACCTCAACTATAGATGCTTGTTGGTTTGATTTGAATATGTTTTCAAAATAAGCCTTCCTTGTCTTGGCTAGATCCTCAAAATTTGTTGTTGTCTCATTGTTCTCCTTTTTTATCTCCCAAATTGTGTTTTGTTGTTTCCTGCCTACAAAAGCATGGAAGAATTTCGTATTGTCATCACCACATTCCGTCCATATGGCTCTGCTTTTTAGCCTCAAAACCTCCTATCTTTCCTTCGGGATCTTATTTCTAGAAGCCTCCAGCTAGTAGAGCTTCTTCTCCTTGTCTTCCTGCGTGAGAAAACCCCCTCCATCTTTATTTTGAAGCTCTTTCAACTCTGCCTCTATTTGGGTGATTGCTTGTTCATCCTGAGCTTTTTTTTTAAGGGTCCATTCCTTGAGAAGTTTTTTTATTCTAATTAGGTTTTGAGTAAAGTGAACAGCAGCCCTTGTGCCATTCTCTGCTTGGTAAGGCAACCAATTTTTTTGAATGATTTGGGTTACCTCTTCATTCTTGAGCCAGGCAGAGCAGAGTTTGAAAGGGTTGGGTGGATTTTTTGGTTGTTTCTAGATTTCCAAGAAGATAGGTAAGTGGTCGTATTCTATTCCAGAATCCACCCACTATTTGAACATCAGGTCTTCCTCCAAGAGATCCTCTGCCAACATAAATCTGTCCAACCATTTTGCAATTCTTTCTTCTCCCACCCATCTATTTGTCCAGATTGGTTTTAAATTTTGAGGATCTAGGTCTATTAGTTTTAGTCCAGTAAGAGATTGCTGAAGTAGGGGGCTAAGGGGTCTGTTCTCGCCTTTGGACCCCAAATTTCATGTGCCCCCAGGGTGAAATGTAAATCTCCTCCAATGATCAGGTTCTCTTCTTTTGACATCCCAGAGTTTTTGAAAGAGTCCCAAAACTTCGTTATGTTATTGTAAGGCCCATAGATGTTCAGGATAGTTAGGGTTAAGTTTGCCTCCAACCAGTAGATCTGAGCCCCTAAACCTAGTGTGGACCCCAAGGTATTTTTGCATCTAATAGAGGACTTCTTCCATCCTATTGCAAACCCTCCTAAGTGTCCTTTTACACTCTGTGGTATGAATGAGTAGAGAGGAAAGATTGAAGATAACATATTTTCCACTTCCAATTCTGAGCCCATAGTTTCTTGTAGTAGGATAACCTCTAGTTTTTTAACCAAGAGCATCCTCTTGAGGGAAAGTTTTTTTCTAATACTTGCCAGAGCCCTGCAGTTGAGGGAGAGTAGTTTCATTTTGGAACCCCGTCCGAGGCATGCACTGCTCTAAGTGCCCCAAAGAGGGCTTGTTGTTTTTCGTTTGCCTGATCCCTAAGGGCCTTGTTCTATGCCGCAAAGAGATGGGAGGGTCTTCCTCTTCCTCTTCCTTTGGAGGGGATGGTAGGGTTTTCCCCAAGGCCTTTTGGGGGGGACTTTTTGATTCATCGAGGCAGGAACGTCCCTTGATCTTAGATGGAATCAGATGGAGGAGGATAATTTTGATGGGTCGGGGTTTATAAGTGGGGGAGGGACCATCGCGAAGGGAGCCAGGGGTGTTGACCTATTGGGATAAGGGGAGAAGGGGGGTGCAAGGGGAGCGCAAGTTGACAAGGGAGAGATCATATGTGTATCCTCGTTTAAAGATCAAACATGTAATTTCTTGCTTAATGAAGGAGGATTCATACCTGATGAGTTCGACGGTTTAGTGTGTTGCTCCACCTGGCATGGTGGTGAAGACCCTGTGGAAGTGTCTTCAATAGCCAGCTCCTCAGTCTGACCCAGTGGCTGTCCTGGTACTTATGGTGCTTGTTGTTCATTCTCTAGTCCTTGATCCAGGGCAGTATCTTTTGGTCGTGGGGTCTCTTCCTCCTTTTTGTACCATTTCTTCCTTCCTGTTGTTGAGGGAACATAGTTAGGGTAGTTTTCATCCAAATGTCATGTTTCATGGCATTTATGACATCTGAATGGAATCCCTTCATAATCTAACAACTGCTTCCTTGTCTTGGTTCCCCAAATTAGGTTTATGTGATCCCGGAGGTTGGTCCTAATGTTCAAGGAAACCAGAATTCTTTCCAGCTTTCTTATCCTTGTTTGCTGGAAAGAGAGGTCTACCTCAATGTATGATCCTAGTGCTCTTCCGATATCTCCAAGCGAGGTCAGATTCCGAAATTCCCAAGGTAGTCCCAGTAGCCGAACCCATACTGGAATCATATCTAGCCTTTCTGTGTCTGCATCGAACAACGGTGTCCATATTTTCAGCTTGAAGGGGGTTGTTCCATAATTCCATACCTTCCCTAGAGAAAAATCTGCATCTTCTTTGCAGCCAAAACGAAAGCCGAACCAACCTTTTGCTAGCGGTGTGATTTCGGGGTCCTTACCTTGAAAGCCCATCTAATTCCTCTGAACCCATTCTTCCATTTTCCCTTGAGAGGGGTTTTGACCCCTTATTTTCCCAACTAATGCCACATCCTCCATTTCTTGGGCTTCTGCAATGGAGAGGTTAACTCCACATACCAAATTCACGGTTCTGCCAGAAGGGTTTAGATAGCAGTTTTTCTTTTTTTTGGTGCCTGGTATTGTGCCTTCCTAAATCCGGTCCGTCGAAGCAGATTTTGTATCTTCCTCTCCCTTGCTAGGGTCTGGTGAGGACCTATTCTGAAACCCTTGCTGCGGCCATGAGGATACAATGTATTCTAGGCTAAAAGTGCACGCCCCTAGATTCTGCGTTCTAGGTTCTACCGTGGAAATGTGTTGTTCTACAAAAAAATAATATAGCTCCCTGTGAAACTCTTTGTCCTACTGTGTTGACAAGAGTTGTGGAGTCGGCTGAAAGGATTCACTATGTGTAATTACATCATCCTATGCGAGTGGAGCTATGCCAGAGGGAAAAAGAGTAAATGTTGCCCCACCTAGAGAAGGGTTCAACGGCCTTGCTGCAAGATGTCCACGCTCCTCAACCTCAATAAAGGGCAAAGAAATTGAAACCCTAGCTTCGCTCCCAGCTGGCATTTTCTCCAGCCTATCCTAAACCAATGCTGGGGAAGGAATTTCGGTGATTTCCGCAATCGAGAAAACTATTAACCCTTGCCGTGGGTCCTCAGAATAGTCTACCATCTCAACTTCTGCGGTTAAATCCTCGTCCATATCCATGTTGACCGAGACAGTTCCACTACTAGGTGAAAAGTGAAAAAATTAAAAACTCATTCGCCCGAATGTCCTTTGGTTTTTGCCTTGTGTTTTGGACTCCAAGGCCTCTGTAGAGCCC
>LPNX010071300.1:572143-593583 GCA_001517045.1 Pseudotsuga menziesii | reverse complement strand
TATATATATATATATATTGTTCGTGCGCGGTCTTGGCATCTCTTGGTATCAGAGCCAGCGGGACAATTGTATCATCTCTTTTTACTTGTAAGTTTCAAAAGATCTTTTAATCAAATTCCAGTATTATATTCTAAAAATCTATCTATGCATTAGTAATCTGACAACGGAGTTCATTTCTTGCTGTAAAAGTATCCGTGTGGAATAGTTTTGATATCCGAGTCCGTTTCGGAGTTTTGGTGGCTATAGTCGTTGGTTTCAGGCATTGTAAGTCCACTAGTGTTGTCTCTTAGTAGACCCATAGGATACCTTCAGGACCAAAACTATTTCTTTACTGCCCGATTGCGGAAAGTGTTCCATGGATCCTCCAATGGACTCTATAGGGCTAACATCTGTGGATTGCCAATCTGCATATTAGACTACAGCCTCTCTAGCTGAAAGGAGAACATCCTTTCAAGCTCCTGGAGCTTCTTCTTCCATTATAACTATTGATGATACAATACCTTCCCCTAACTGGAAATTTCCAGATATATTACGCTCTGAGGTTTATAAAATGAAATGGTGGCAATATAAGTCCAACTCACAAATTAAAATCAGTTCATTGGATATCACTTTCACTAACTAGGAAGAGCCCATTCACATTAATCTCATTGATAAAGAACAAATTGACTGGGCAAAGACAAAAGGTTACAAATATGCGCATCTAGGCACTGTCAAACTAGGACTCAACCCATTAGTATGACCCTATATGAATGTTTCTTCCTTGTGTTGTGTTTTAGATACCCGCCACTTAGATTTTGTTGATGCTTTAATTTGAGGTTTTGAAGGCCCCTTGCACAATGGCCCATTTTTTGGTACTATCTTTCCTAAATATTCTATTAGCTTGGATGACCCCTATATCTATAATTTACTTAAAGCATATATTCGTCCTCTAAGTTTTAAAATGAATACTGGATCCAAAATCATTCAGCTTAAATCTCTAATTTTCGTCCAGTCGTCCTATATATTGTTCATGTTGTACACGACGAGTTGGATAAGAAATTAAGTCATGCTTCTCTCTTGATCAAAATTTCCATAACTATTATGTCTAATAATATCTTTACTTTACTTGATTTCTATATTGCATGACATCTATATTGTTGCAAGCTTGAGATTAAATGGGGGTGCTTCCTTTAAAGTAAAGAACCATAGATTTGTTCTCGTGTCATCATCTAGACAATGAGGTGGATAAGAAATTAAGTGCTTTTCTCTTTATCAAAATTTCCATTGCTATTATGTCTCATATTCTCTTCACTTGACTTCTATAGTGCATGACATGTTTTCATACATCTCATCATTCATATTTTTTTCCTTTGTTTTTTTTATGATAATGGCAATTCAATGTTAGGATAATATTATGATACAAGTAACTATCATCCTACTATTATGATACAAGTAACTATTTGGATAGGTAGATTATAGAACTAGTTCACACAAAGTTGTTGTGGGTTATGGCTAACTTACAAGTTGTTGTTTAAAGAATCGAATCATTAACCTAACATCTGCTAGCACCCATGGTAGATCATTGATCGAACTGCTTACCATAGTTAAATTTATGATTTATTAAATTTAAATAGTGATTTGTACTTTGTTTAACTTATGGACTTGAATGTCATGAAAGGGTGGCACAATGTGATGGTCATTTCCCACTATCCATTGGCCCCAACCTGTCATTCCAAATTTCCAGTCAATTGTTGATGTTGGCTTTGAAGGTGGACATGTTGTTGTTGATGTGGGTTGGGAAGGTGGACTTGTTGGCGTTGAGGTTCATTGGAAGGTGGAATTGTTGGCATTTAGGTTCGTTGGAAGGTGGACGTGTTATCTCAACTTTATTTCTATGAGTTAATGAGGACATATATCTTGTCTTCCAGTCTAGTGATCTTGGTCTCTATTACAGTGGCAATCATGGGGCCATTTAGGTCCATTGACAAGGCTACTAATGATTTATTCCATTGTAATCAATGTCACACAAGGATTATTTTGATAGGTCACGCACAATGGTCTGATATTTTTTCTTTCGCTACCCAAGTGCCTTTTATTTATTGGCCAAGTATTATTGTACTAGCCAAAATTTCAAATTATGAATAATCCAAGTACTATATGAATTTATTTTCTTGGGTTGTATAGGTTTGGAAGGGTCCTAAAAGCATATGAAATCTAGGTGCTATAGCTCTATGATATATTGTGGGGTTTCCAACAACATTACTTGGTCGATCTTTTATAATGCTAACTAAGGAGGATTGCTTATATCCTTAGTTGTACTACATGATTCCCAAGACCATGAGAGTGACCTCCCTAAGTGCTTTTCTTTTATTAGTGTATTATAGAAACAAATGATTGAAATGATTTCATAGGAATGGTCTCAAATATACCTAATGGCCTTGTGATATATCTAAAGGCACATGAAAGATCAAATTTGTGAATATATTTTTTCTTAAGAAGTACTACTTGTCAAGTGCCAACAAAGGTGTACAAGGGCATCCAACCAAGGAATATCACTTATATTTCATACATGTATGCATCCCAACTACAAATTTACCCACCTAGCAATATATCTATGTCTTTATAGGTGCCAAAACACGTCTCTAGCCTTTAAAAAAAACTTTGAAAGCTGGGTGTTTGCTAGCACAAGAAAAATCATTGGTAAATTGCAGTGTACTTATATAGCAAATAGAATGAATTTAAGAGAAATATATGAATGGATTCAATTGTAAGAAAGAAAAGAGACGAAAGCAAAATATAGCACCTTTAGGATTAAAAGTTTTTATTGATAATCCAAAATATCAACAATATTCACTTGCTTCTTCTCAAGAGCAACCTCTAAATGGATAATGCTTCAATATAATAAAATACTTAACCAAACATTACATAACTTTTCAACAGTGTATTACTACCCTAAACCCGAATCACTAATGATCCCAAAACATGGATAATTTTAGGGGCTATATATAGCCCATGGGCTATATTAAAGGGGTTACAAAAATTTAGTGGGCTATTTTCTTATATGGAAAGGGTTTTTTCAGTTAAAATATATTCGCCCAATATTTATTAGAAAACAAATAAATACAAAATGAATAGTCTTCCATATATTAATGAGGAAAATGAAAAAAATTATTTTCGTCGTAGAAAAATCTCCCTCCAATCTATCCTTCGCCCCCAATTTCTAGAGAAAATATAGTGAAACCACTCTTTCGCCCCAATTTTCAATAATGGAGACTCCCTAGGGTTATTTCGCCCTTCAATTTCCTTGTAATTTAGCATATAGTTGCATTTTCCTGTATTTTTAGTCAATTCCATGTGATACCTTCTTTCAACCCTTGATTTCCAGTATTGGAGGAAAAATAAGGGGCTAATTTTTTCTATATAAAGGATACAGTGATTCATGGTTCACCCACATTGGATTGCTCTTACAGGGTGAAGGTTCTGGTTGATGCAATTCCACTTTTCATTCTTAGTTTTCTCTACATTTTAATCTTCGTATAACATCTCCATTGTCGAAATCTCAAGTCTTGAAGGGGCATGCTAGACATGTAATTTATCAGAGAATACAAACCCACCTCACACTTTTCATCCTATAATTAACATGGCATGACTTTTATCAAACTTTTTATCTTTTTTAGCCACAGTTACAATAGATTACTACATTGTAAATTTGTCTTTTATCATGTTTTTTATTATGGATGCTTTTTAAGGATTGAATTCTAGGGAACTCTTGATTCTCAGGGATCATTTGGTGTTATTAGGGTTTTATTCTATCCTATGATTATTGGTTTTGGGAAAGTGTTATAGAGCTCAAAATATATGATTTATTTTATGTATTGACATGTTTAAACTATCGACTGACATGTATATGTTGTTAAGGGATGGTATTCTTGATGGAGAGATGCCACATTGTTTTTATATATTCAAACTGAATTTGACCCAGTTGTTTAAAATTTGCTTTTATCAGGATCTTTCTATGCAATTATTATTGTATCTAAGGCATTAATGAGAGTTAATATGTTCATATTTTATGTATCTTATTGTTGATGTTTGGGATGTTTGTAATATAAATGAATGCATAGTGATTATAATGGTGGGGCTGCAACAGAATGGTTATTATTTTGGTTGTCTTCTTGTAGTGTTGTCCGTAGCATATTGGTAGATTATTTTATTTGTATTGGAAGTTCGTGACTAGTATATTTTTTTATTTGTATTGCAAAGTTTGTCAATTTTATTTGTGACCTAAATTTGTTGGGTTTGGTACTTGTTTTGAGATTTTTTTATCTTTTTATTTTTTTATTTTTTTCCCTGTAAGGGTCATTCAGAAGTAATTTTTTTGTGTGATTTATTTTGATGTGTAATTGATATCATCATCCAAAAATGGATCTAGTTATGTATGATAAATATATGATTTAGTTGGAACACGATATTTGATTTCCATCATGATTGTATATAATATATATAGGGCATGTTTGACCCGAGATCTAGACATAATGCTATTTGATATCTAGTCTTTTGCATTAAATGAGGGTACTAAGATAATTTTACCACATTTTGCATGCTTTCAAAAATTTCAAGGACATGGATACAAACAATTCCTCAGTTTATCTATGAAAACGTAGTCTTTAACCAAGTAGTTATAATTATATGCACGATGATGCATGAATGTGCTTTCTATTCTTTTTAGTGTATGTTCTTATTTTTAATAACCATTGCAAGTTTCTACGTAACTCTAAAAATTATAAATCAAATGACATACTTCATATTTTGATTGTCAACAAAAGAAAGGAAAAAGTGGCATTCGTATCTATAAACATATAAGCAAGTAATTTTTTTCTAAAAGGTAGATTAACGGGGAGGCAGGTGTAGGTGGGATCATCTTTCATCCCAGAGGAAATATATTGTCATCTTATTCTTGGGGTATGGGTTGAAAAACCAATAATGAAGTTGAATGGCTTGCGCTCTTCTTTGGCTTGGAGCAAGCCAAGCAACTTAAGATCACCAAAATAATTGTCATGGGAGACTCCAAGCAAGTTATCTACAAAATGATCAATGGTTACAACAAGGGAGCAATCAAAATTCGAAGAATCTACGAGAGAATTCGACAAGCCTATGCAAATGTCCAAACCATATTTTATCACATTCTGAGAGGCAACAACATCAAAGCAGATAAGTTGACAAATAAAGGTGCCAAGCTAAAAATGGGATTTTATGAGGTTAATGGCATATTGAAAAACACAAGTTATGTCCCCTAGGATCACTAGCAAGGTGGAAGAGGTTCTAGGATGGCCTAAGGTTGGTGCTAGGCCATATCACAAAAAAAAATATTGCAATTTTTGTTAAGGATGAAGCTCCCATTATCCAGGGACCCAACAGCCAGCAAGTTGCATGGCCTATGGAGCCCATCTGTCACCTTGAGGTAGCCCATGTGAAGGGCTTTAATGCAGGCCCAGGCCCGCGCAAAGGGACAATATTTCTTGCACGAGCCATGGATAACTCTAGTAAGAAGCCACATTCAGTCTCATTTGGCCATTCTCCTGGTGCAGTGCTTGTTTTCGATGGTGAAGTGAAAGGTTTTCTTGAAGCAACTAACGTCCCTCTCGGAGCTGAGTTTTGTGCAGCGAATGGCTCTTGGGGTACAGTAAACATTTTCTATGGTGTTGTGAAAGATAATTGTGGTGTTGTGATAGATAATTGTGGAACACTGAACAAATTTACTGGAGCAATGAACGATAATCATGGTGCAGTGAAGGATTTTTGTGGTGCACATAACGAACCTCCAGGTGCAGCGAAGGCTCTTGGTATCTGCGGAGAAGAGAAAGGATTTCTTGGTGCAACGAATATGCTTCCCGATATAGACAAGGTTGGCGAAGTGCCTCTGCTCTCGCTCTCCTTGGGCTCCCTCAGTTTGGTAGATAAGGACCGACAGGCTGGCTATCACGCGACTTATCTCGCGAAGCATTCATTTTTTCCCCTGTCTTAGGTCACTATGGCAGAAAGGGATGTAACCTTAGAATACCTTCAGGAAACTTTGAAAGATATCAAATGGGACATTCAATGGCTTTACGCCATTATGAATCGAGGTGTCACATAAGGAAGTTCAACCGCTGAAGAAGTCAAATGGATGGCCTGGAAAATGGGGAATCATGATGTCCGTATAGAAGATAACCATAGAGACCTACATGGGATAATGAGAAATTGGATACATGAAGGAGGACCTGCAGAAGTTGGTAAGCATGAACCAAAGCAACCACTTTCAAGATTCCCATGTCAGATATCATCCTATGGAGGAAACCTCAGTAGTACAGCCTGTTAAAGACCCCAAAGGAAAGCAGCTAGAGTAGCACAAGTTCAATTGTATTTTATGTTTTTTTGCATTTTGGTTTTAGGTGTCTTTGTTTGTATATACCCTACGAAGGGAGAAAGATGGCTTAATAGGAAATGTAGCAGGTTTAAGTTTATAGTTTCAAGCAAAAACAATATAGTTTTGTTGGGCAAATACAATATGTTTTACAGGTCTCAGACATAGGGTAAACCCTATTTTTTGTACTCATGGTTGTAAACAACCTTTTTTATATAATTATAATATCTTCCTAGTTTTTGTTAAAAAAAGGGGTAGCTTAAAAATGAGAGATTTGGAAAACAAGCTAATTGGGAGTTCATACACTATATTAAGGTTATGTGTCTCGATAATAGTCCATGTTGTAATAATGGTTTGTGGGTCCCATAATCACTCCAAAGCGTAAAGTATTCAATTCTATCAGTTTGTTGGTATGTCAAGATTTGGGTCCCTACATGTCCATTGGACCATTAAGGGACGAGAAACTGTGGAGTCCCCACTTTCCCTGAATCTATTTAGAGTAGTTGTGTTTCACCAACACCTATAGTTGTGAGTGACCCAATACTGCTTGTGAAATGTATAAATAAATCCC
This sequence comes from Pseudotsuga menziesii, assembly GCA_001517045.1. NCBI lineage: Eukaryota > Viridiplantae > Streptophyta > Pinopsida > Pinales > Pinaceae > Pseudotsuga > Pseudotsuga menziesii. The sequence goes on along the minus strand of LPNX010071300.1, from coordinate 586,633 downwards.
TCCTCTCCTCATTCACGCATTTGTTCATTTGAGGGTCTAGGAGTTGAAATATTTAAGCTCGGGTATATGCCCATATATTGCACTACCTTAGTAATCTACATAATCAAAAGTTGAGTCTTCCTAGCAAAAGACTCACCAAGACATTACAAGATTTTATAATTTGATGAAAGCTTTGCCACTTTTTTACAATATTTTATGATTCAATGAAATATTCGCCACTTTTTTACAATATTTTATGATTCAATGAAATATTCGCCAAGATTTTACAATATCTTATAGTTTAATAAAATTTTCGTCAAAATTTTACAACATTCTATACTAGAATGAAATATTAGTCAAAAAATATATATACATATTATATTGTTGATAAAATAACATTCAATTTTTTCTATATATTAGGGAGATTCACCCATTTATTATAAATATAAATTTCGAATGTGTTCTTAAAAATAAGCTACACACCAATTATTTCATAAACCTTACTTAAACAAAACAAACCTTCACATTAATTCTTATATAACTCTAACACATAATGATGGTTACCATGATTATTAAAAATCTATCAACCAAAAATTATGTTTATTTGGTTGAAACTTGTGCTATAAAACTCCATGAAAGGACACTACATCATGGGAGATCTAAGGCGTGCATTACAGTTGGCTTTTATGGGTAAACATTGAGTGCAATACCCTTCGAAAGGATTCTGCAATTGTGAAGGCTGAAACACAATTTGCATGCATTTCATTACTAATCTTTATAAAGAATATGTAATCATGATGACTACACATCATCAACTCATTCCACTCGTTCATACGCATTTTTTCCATGCCGTAATTATTATTCTTACTATTTCCGAATTTTACACAAGTTTTCACATATTTATAAATTTAATTCGGTTAAAAGGTCAAACATTGTAATAATTTTGTCCATATCCAATCATTGGTTTGAATAGTTAAAATTTTCAAATTGTAATTCATTTTTCACCATCGTGGATGGAGTGGCTCTTCACTCGATTGTGTTAATCATAACGGTATCATAATTAAAAGTTGTATGGTGTATAATTCAAATGAGTGATATTTAAGATGGTGGGTGGGAATTGAATTTATCAAAACACTTTAATTTAAACCCTAAATAATTAATCGAATGAATATATTATAAAGAAAAATATTTTTTAATATATTTGTTTTTTTAATTTTTTTAATATATTTGTTTATAGATTAATATATAGAGTATATTCGTGGTAGATTATATAAATATTTCTCATATTTTAATATAAAAATTAAAAAATAAGTGAAAAAGTGATTTATGTATGGTTAGATAATTAAAGTATATTTTATATATTGATTTGATGGTGAATTTTTATTATCTACCAACTAAGAATCAAATTTTATGGGTTGCATATAACGTTCAATGAGTCAATTTTAAAGCAATTTATTAGTCTGATAATTTCTTAGCAATCAACTAACATATGATTAAATCTCACTTATCAGTTTAGCTATGAGCCTTTGCTACCAACCAATCAATATATGATCAAATCTAGCAGGTCCACATGTGTCTTAACATAATGCTTGGTCCCATAGTTTGAATAGGTCCCATTGCCAACCAACAAGTCACTTTTGAAGTGATTACTTGCCAAACTGATTAAGAGCCTTTGCTACCAATCAACAAACCTATGACCAAATCTTGTGAACTCTATAGCCCAATTTAATCTTAACATAAGGTTTAACCTTGTCAAATCCCATTAGCATGGTTGGTTTCGATGGGCTTTGTTTTACATGATGACTAGAGTTTGAACCCCACAATGTAGCTAGGAGGAGACACTTAAAAATCCATCCATCTTAATGGTTAGTATAGACTAAATGAAATATGATCCCCTATAGATTTTAACAGATTAAATACCTATAAAACACAATTTCTTAAACCACAAATTAATCCCACAAAATCAGATATAAATTAACAAAAAACACTATAAACATAATGCTCGCCCCTAACCATATATTATAGTTATAGATGCACTTAAACCTAAACTATGCAATGTACTCAATGTATCCGAGAATAAATTATTTTGTTTATATAAAATAATACAAAGGTATGTGAGATCATGATGTTAAAGGACTAGATTGGTTATACATCTCAACGCGTAGAAAAGTAAGACCAGCTTTTCTCTATTAAGTCCACGTTCCTCCATCCAATGGAAAAATCAATATTTAGTTTAAAGCAAGTCAACGCCCCTTCCAAATGGAACAAAGCTCATTTAATTGATTTCAAAAAGGGTTCCATCGAAGGCTTAACCTTTCAAGTGGATGGACCACTAAGGTGCTCAATGGGTGGGAAACTTATGACTTTAGTGGAGTCCAAATTACCAAGGTGGGAATTGTGTTAAGGAAAAGTTTAATAAAAAATCGATGAAGTTTGGAGGTAGATATTTGGTCTTTGTGAAAAAGTGCATGAGTTTTTATTGAGAATGGTTAATGGTGAGATTTCATATATTAAAGACTCTTTTCTTTATGGTGAATTTAGGTGCGTTTTCTATCATACTTAGTAACTAGTTTTTAGCAAAACCAACTATTTTTTAATGTGTAACTAGTTTTTAGCAAAACCAACTATTTTTTAATGTGTGAAATGAAAATTTATTCTAATCTTCTTACTTGGTATAAGTATCAAGATGGCCACTCTTCTTACATGGTATAAGTATCAAGATGACCACTCGAGATAGTTATTGTTTTAATTATTTTATATCTTCTTTATATTTGTAATGTATAGTTCCTTATTTATAATTTATATACATGTATATATTTTTAGGAAAATGTTATTAGAGAAACCTTTTAAGCATTTTCTCATATTTCGTAAATAATGCTTAAGATAAATGTTGTCGAAGTATAGCATGTACTCCTACCTTAAAGGAACTCTACCAGACTTAAGCCCATGTCTTGTTTGTGTATCGTGACATCATATACGAGGAGCTAGTAGATTATATAGAGGATCTATTTATCATGACATCATATAGGAGGAGCTAGTAGGTTATATAGAGGATGGAGAGGAAAATAATTCTAAAGTTTATGTTCAATTCTATGAACAAACTACTAGAGATTAGGAAGGTGTTTATGACTTATGGTGAACAAATAAGCAAAGGTCTATGGGGATTTAGACCCTATAATGTACCTAGGATTAGGAAGGTGTCTATGACTTATGGTGAACAAATAAGCAAAGGCCTATGGGGATTTAGACCCTGTAATGTACCTAGGTATGATAACATGGGGTGCCTAGGGAGGTACCCAAAGGGGGTAATGAATGTAATGTGACCATAACAATGGAATAGGCTCATTTAGTTGTTGGTGGGTAATAAATAAGTGCATAGGGTAGCTATAAGGAAAAATATAATATTGAAGGGTAGTTGGCATAGACCACAAGGAATACTCATGAGAAATTATATATGCATATGAGTATCATTGTATTGGGAATGTCGATTGTATTGTAACAAGCATGACTCGTGGAGTGAATCATTCCATAAGTATTTGTTGGTGTTACCCTACTTTAAGGGTTCTCTCTAAATTATTGTGTTATATATTGCATTGATGTATTTTGGTTATTCTCATGTTAAGGGTTGTCTTATCTTTTTCATCTACCAAAACTTACTACAAGTGGTAATTGAGTTTTTTTCTTGGGTAAGGAAGTGGAATATTTTTATTTCTTTTCTTAAAATTTTCAATGGGGAAGATACAATGGTTACATTTAGATTCATGTTTGAAACATTCTATGTATAATATGAAGAAACCAATAGCAAACATGAATATCTCTTGAAAAAATACCTAAGTAAAAAAGAACATCCCAAGCAAAGTTCAGAAAGTGAAGTGATTTAAAATCAATTATTTTAGGGTTTGTTGGTGATAATCACATATATTGTAGAGCATATATATTTTGGAAGAGTGCCCAAATTTCCACCAAAGTTGTGCAAATAGATGTAGAGTGGTTGTGACATTGCATGATTGTGGTCATTTTGATCAATATTGAGGGAATTGTGTGTAGATTTAGCATTTTGATACTATGAAGAAATAGAGACTTGATGCTATGAAGAAGCACATGATGTAGATCTAGATACAAGATATTTCTCACAAGGATGCACGAGGAAAATAAAGAGAAGAATAATGAGACTGAGTACAAGAGAAGAGAAGAATAGTAATTGACTATTGATCAAATGAATTGATGATTATTACAATAATGATACATCCTTATAAAGGAAAATAGAGTTTCCAGAAGACAACTCATGCTAGCTCATAAATCAGGCTTACTAAATATGATAACTCCCCATAGGTGACTAAAGCACTTTCCAAATTAGTCAAGAACAAAATGGCTAAAGCATGAGCGAGTTATCACGAGTGATGGAAAAACATGCCAATCATGGAATCTGGAGAGAAAATCATGGAGGATGGGTTGGCCACAAAATATAGCAGTTTCCTAGTTGACTAGCTTTACCTTGTCCATTGAAAAGCAGGAATAAAGCATTATAAAGACATAATATGCAGGAAGGCACAGTTACTAATCTGGGCAGTCAATAAAGTAGGTAGGATCTATCCAAAATTAGAATAAAGGGGTTCATGGGGTATATATGGAAAGTATTGACCAAGTGGCGCAAGTGGATGCCAACTATATATGCTGGTGGATAGGAAATTAGCCATAAATGATTAAATGTTGTTATCCTAAGTATTGAGTGGGTTTATAATATTCTAACACACCCCATTTAAGGATGAATTTATGATGGATATATTTGAAATAATAAAAAATATAGATGCATAAGGGGCCCAACAACAAGGCTATGGTCACACTTGCAAGTTGGTGAGGTTGAAGGATGAATCATGTTTTCCCAATTTTACATACCCCTTGCAAGCAACTAATTTTTCCCAACATTTCTTCTCTGCTTTCTTGGTCAACTTGTATACACTCCTTTACTTCTTCTCAGGAAGCCATATAAGTGGGAATCTAAACCTTAATCCCATATACAATGAACATACTCAGGAAATCTAGACAAAGCATATTTTATTTTTTCAAAACAATACAGGTCTCTTGTTCTTATAGACCCCGAAGAAGATTTCCATTTGCACTTGCTACCTTCCATTGTATAGGGTTCTTGTTGTGATAGAATTTTGACACAGGTAGATATAACATCTTGATAGAGTGTTGTTATTTGATTAATCCTACGGGGAGAGGAGAGATATCGTCTCTGTCTTGTAAATATAGCCTCAGGGGACTGTGGTTCACCTAGAATCCATAGGGTGAAAGTATACTCATTCATTTGAATAGTATGAGAGACATTCCACCACTTCATCAGATTGGTGATTGAGGAGGTGAATTCCCTCATATGTATATCTCCTATGTGAGTAATAGGATTAGATGAATGGTCCATGAGGCACACCAATTCATGTAATTATAATTTGCAGAGTGATTTTTTCTCAAGGAAATCACCCTAAGAAAAAGTATCCAAAAACTGAGAAGATGTAACAAACTAGTAAGGTCTTCCCTCCTCAAGAGATTTTTTTTTTAATAGAGTTAATTGTTCATAAATAAAAATGGATTAAGATGGATATGGGGCTCTACAAATTAATAATTCCTGAATTAGATTATACATTTTCTTCGTCTTCTTCTTCATAGCCATAAGATTTCTTAACTCCTTCAATTCTCCTTGCAGTTTTTCCCAGCGAAGCCTTTGAAAAGTCAATACCTTGGCCCATTTTTCCCTGAGCTCTTTAATTGTGTTTCTGTGTAAAGGCAAGGGAGCCATCCCCTCCTCACATGGGGTATCTTGATACCTCCATTTATTTAATTCATCTTTTCATAAATAAATATATTTTTCCTCCTCCTGAACCTTTTCGTCCTCTGCATCCAAATCAATAATCTCCAGGGATTCCTGAATCTTGGCTTTATCATCATTTTTCTTGTGTAGAGGTTTCCCCTGAGTTTCTATACCAAGAGTTTCAATAATGGATTCCCATGTTCCAGCAGCTAGTTCTTGTGTTTCAATAGTTGGTTCATGTGTTTCAGTAGTCATTTCTTATGTTTCAGCGGTTGGTTCCTTTGTTTCAGTAGTTGGTTCTTGTGTTTCAATGACTAGTTCTTGTGTTTCACTAGTTTGTTCTTGTGTTTCAACAGTTGGTTCTTGTGTTTCAGTGGTTGATAACTGTGTTTCATCACTTGGTTATTGTGTTTCAGCAGCTGATTCTTGTCTTAATTTCACAAGTATCTAGACTGAAAATTCCATGAGGGTGACCTTGTATCTCACATTTTCAAAGATGTCTTCACACTCTAGGCATCCCAATTCATCATGCCCCATATTTCTCGAAATGGAGGGTATATTTTCCATGTGATCGATTGATTCTGTTAATGTGCTCAATCTATGAGATTCTTGATTCTTCAATACCTCGCTTAGCTCCTACAGTTCCCCCTTAAGCACATGCACCTCTTGTTTCAACAAGTCATTCTCCAAAAGCAAAGTTTCCAATTGAATTTCTCCTCATGTTGCAGCAGGTTATTGTGGGTCGGCAGGCTTTGGATTTAAAGCTATACTACCCCCCGATTCTTGTGTTTTAGGGAGTGATCATAGTGTTAATATTGGAATCTCAATATCCGCCCAAGTCATTCGTGCTAACTCTGCTGCAACAAAATTTCAGGTCCTCATTCTCATTAATAGGTAATTGGTCACTACAATTACCTATTAGTTAGTAAACAAAGTGATCAATATTTATTGTCAACCCAGGGGAGTTTGCTTATTTCAAAGGTAACTAAGCAAATTCTATGCGTAAATATTCAATAATTGAATAATCAACTAAGATCTACCCAATCTCACGAATCATTAAATATATTCTCTACTTCATTGCTCATTCCAATTTCAAATACTAGTTCAACTGTCAAAATATCAAAAAGTTCCCAAACCTCCTATTATCTCGATCCTAGAAATGACTATGTCAACAATGAAAGAATTCAATTAATTTTGTAGGAATTTAAATCCTAAACTGACACCATAAGAAACACCCAATCTACGATTGCAATATTCAATCATAAAGGAGAACAACTTCCTATTCTATCAATCCACATGCAATCTACCAGTTCATCATTCTAGAAGGAAATAATTAATGAGAAAAACACAACGGTAGAGCACAAAGGTAACATCACTAATCAATCACACACTTACAGAAAGGAACTATGCATTAATTAATCAACTGTTTCAGCAAACTAAAGAGACTATAACCAAATAACTCCACAATTAATTCTCACACTGTTTCAACAACTTGAAAAGAAAATATAATTGCATTTCCACACATAATAAAATGAAGGAAATGAACAACTACTATTAACTCGGAAACTCTAAGAGAAGGTGGGCCCTTTCCTTCTAACCATGATGTTGCTAGACACCTTCAAAAATAAGTGCACATTAAATTAATAAAACACTACCACTTTCATTAATGAGATGGAGTTCAATAACATAGTTTTTCCACCACTGGTACAAACTTTCATTGCTGCACAAGTGGATGAAGTATTCTTTAAACAAGTTTTCAGATTGCATGGCCTTCCTAAGAGCATTGTTAATGATAGAGATAACCGATTTTTTAGTGCATTTTGGAAAGAACTCTTCAAAATGGTGGGGATAAATTTACCACCTAGCACAAGCTGTCATCCACAAATTGATGGCTAAACAGAGAGCATGAATCAATGGTTGGAAGGATACTTGAGGAGCTATGTTAGTGGGAAGAAAAAATCATGGATAAAATGGTTGCATTTGGGTGAGTTTTTTTACAATACTACTTTTCATATGTCCATTGGCATGTCTCATTTCAAAGCACTTTATGGTTATGATGCATCCACTTTTATTGACCACAATTTTTGTGATGGTAGAGCTCCAAAGGCTAAGGATTGGATTAAAGAAAGTCAATAAACTTTGAAGGTTTTGAAAGATAACTTGCAGATTGCCCAAAATTAGAAAAAAAATATATGCATACCAACATAGAGTGGAGAGGCAATTCCAAGTGAATGACTTAGTATATCTCAGGTTTCATCCCTACAAAAAAAACACCATAAAGGGTAAAGTTTCAGAAAAACTCAAACCAAGGTTTATGGTCCCTACAAAGTGATTCGAAAGGTTGGAGAAGTGGCCTATGAATTGGAACTTCTCATAGGAAGTAGAATTCATAATGTATTTCATGTCTTATGTCTTAAGAAGGTTATAGGTCAGAATATTTTAGTTTCATATACTTTACCTCCTTTGGATGATGAAGGACAACTTGTTCTCATTCCATACAAAATATTGAAAATAAGGGAAAGAAGGTTGAACATAATAGTAAAAGAATACTTGGTACAACAGAAGGATTTTCCTAGTGAGGAATCCACTTGGGAAGAGGAACAAATTTTGTAGTATCCAAGCTTGGAATGGATCGAGTACAAGCAATATTGGGTGGGGAGGGCTGTCATGTCCCCATTCCAATGAGACTGCTAGTTAGCAATGTTTCACCCACCTACTAGTTCCCTAGGTTGGGGAGCTATGGGAACCAAGAGAAACTTAGTTTGTCATTTACACATTAATTTGGGTCATACAAATAATAAATATGGAGAAAAAAAGTGGCATTGCTTCATAAGGACATTTCGAGGTTCATGGAGACCTTGGGTGGCTAGATTCTTCCTTACATATGTCATGACTTAACCCCAAATTCAAAATTATGAGTAATGGAACATTCTTGGAAGGTGAAGGGTCTCAAGTAACATATAATGGTCCCAAGGATTCGAATAGGTGAAGAGGAATAACTCCCCATGGAAGAGGAAAATGTTAGGAAGAAACTAGGTGCCACTTGGAGAGAGATTCCTTGCGTTTTATGACAACAATGAAGGAAGATTCTATGACAAATCAGACCTGATTTCAAACATATGACAATTTTACATGTCAGGGCTAAAAATAGCCTCCAATAGGGTGCACTTGGGGTTTGGTGGCAACAATTTGGATTTTGAGGAAGATGATTTGGGGTTTCATGGGAGAAAAATGATTTGAATCCTAAGCTATGGGACGAATCCTTTAACTGTGTTGCATATGCTCAAAATAGAGCTCCTCATAGGGATTTGGATGAAAAAACTCCATATGAGTCTTGGTGTGGTCACAAGCCAAGTGTTTCTCATTTCAGGGTCTTTGGATCAAAGGCTTGGGATAGGATTCCTCCAGAGAAGAGAAAGGACTTGAAACCTAAAATAAAGGAGTCCATCATGGTTGGATATGCTTAAGATGCAAAGGGATACAATATATTTGATCCCTCATATCATAAGACATTCATTTCAAGGAGTGTACAGTTTGAAGAAGACCTCATCCAAGAGACCGAACTACCTCATGGGGAATGCTTACATCCTCCACTCCATGATGATGTAAGTGATGAATCCTTTTTTGATTTTTCTGATTTTTCTGATTTTGATATTGATGATTATTTTGATTACATGCATTTAGATCATGAATCACCCATTTGGACAAAGTGAGCTGAGAAAACCATTGAAGTAGTGGGGATCTAGCTAGTGATGCACTATATTTTATGAAAACTAGATCTCAATTCCACAATGCCTATTCTACTTGGGAATTGAATCTTGCTGATAGATGCTTCATGATGGTTGTATATGATCCTAAAACATATCAGGAGGCATCACTTTACCCAATATGGCAAACATCCATGCAAGAAGAGTTCAAATCATTGCAAGACAATGAGACTTGGGGATTGGTTCCCTTGCCCCCCAAGAGGAAACTAGTGCAATGAAAGTGGATATATAGGACCAAAGTGGATGCTGATGGTTCAAAGATAAAGTATAAGTTCAATTTGGTTTCTAAATGCTTCTCTCAAGTCCAAGGAGTGGAATATACAAAGACATTTGCACCGGTTGCAAAGATGGACTATATTAGGCTAGTTTTAGCAATTGCATCTAAGCACTGGGAGGTTCACCACATGGATGTGAAGAGTGCATTTATTCATGGTGACCTTCAAGAGGAGATATATATGCATAAACCTGAAGGTTTCATTGAGTATACTTCACTTGTATGTAGATTAAAGAAGTCTCTCTATGGCCTCAAGCAAGCCCTCGGGGCTTGGTATGCCAAGATGGACAATTTTCTTCTTTCGCTTGGATTTGAAAGATTTAAATATGATCCTAATGTGTATTTAAATAATTTTGGTGAATTATTTCAGGTCATAGTATTGTATGTTGATCAAATTTTGATTACAAGTATCTGCACTAAAGAAATTGGATCAATTAAGTCTTCTTTGCATAGTGAATTCTCCATGACTGACCTTGGATTATTGAGGCAATTTTTTGGATTGGAAATTGAGAAATCTAAAGCAGGGATCAAGGTCAGCCAAACAAAGTATGCTGAATACCTTTTATTGAATTTTAAAATATCTTAATGTAAGGAATCCAAGTGCCCATTCCTTCAAGGAATAAAGCAAGGTGAATTTGGTGCATCTCCATTGGTGGACATCTCGTTGTACAGACAACTAGTTGGGAGTCTACTGTATCTTACACACTCCCAACCTGATTTGGAATATGTTGTAGGTTTTTTTTCTAGATATATGAAACAGCCTCATGATATCCATTGGAATTCTTCCAAGAGGATCATGCATTATGTGCAAGGTACCATACACTTCGAGGTACACTATGTTGTTGTTCTCCACTAGAACTAGTTAGATTTACTGATTATGATTGTGATGGATATTCCATTAACAAAAAATCCACTTCATTTTATATATTCATGCTTGCACATGGTCCCATATGCTGGTAAAGAAAGAAACAACACACCATATCCCTCTCTTCAGCTGAGGTTGAGTACAGAGGAGAAATGAACGCAACTACACAATGTGTGTGGTTGCAAGGTATTATTGGGGAACTTGAATTTTCATTTGATTCACCCACTGTCATTTGGTTTGATAATCAAAGTGAAATCAAGATTTCCATTGATCCAGTGCAGATGTAGAGGACCAAACACATTCAAATACACATGCACTACATCAGGATCTTGGTGCATGACCAGGTGATAGCCTTGCAGTATCGCCCATCTGCAGAGAAAAACGCTGACATATTCACTAAGAGCTTCACATAGAAGAAATTCACCTATATGAGATCCCTTCTTGGAGTGGGTGACACATGGTGATGCTTTCCATTCACTTTCATATTTTACTCCATGCCCATTTTTTAGGGTAGGTTTTGTTCCCATATGGTTTTCCTCCTTACCTTGTTTTACATGGACTAATAAAATTTATATTGTATGAGGTGACTTGATCCTTAGTTTCCAAGGCCTCAATAACATTTTGGTATAAGTTGTACTAATTTAGGCTTAAGGGGGGGTGTTATATCAATAATACACCTTAGTAACATGATCATTCACCTAGGACACATTTCTTTAGCCTTCATGCTATATCTTATGGTCCAGACTTAGGAAAATTGATCATTTACTGCAGTTAAGGTGCCCCACTTTGATCATTCAGACTGACATGTGCCATCATTAATGACAGATCAGTCTTGGTGCGCTCCCCAATCCCTATATTCAGGGAATATGTTTGTGTCAAAACCCCAAATTTTCACAAAAATTTAAATTTTGAGATAACATAAAATGTTTACAGTTGCAATTAGATAACTGATAGCAGCTAATAGAAGAAATGAAACAGAAAATAAAAGTAACCATTAACTTTAACACATATAGATTAATGTTGTTTTAATTTTAATATGTGATGTAAGTAATCTGCATTCGAATATTGAGCTGTACTAATGGCTTGAATGTCAAGTAGGTGAGGAGTCATTTTCTAGCTGGGGCTTACTTAGCAATTGCTAACGTATCTGGATTTCTAGATCTTTACAGGCTTGACAGGTAAATTTTTGACCTAGTAAAAGTTTATTAAGGCGTTAAACCAAATATACTTCTTTTAACATAAAAGTACTGCTAGAGTAAAATTTTGCTTAGAAGACTCAAGGTCCTGCAAGGTAAAGTAATGTTTCTTTTACTTGATTCACAAATATGATATTACTTAATCTTTGTGTCATAAGCGTTATTAATGTCTCCCTACTGTTTTTCTTTTAACAGATAGATCTTTAAGATAGATAAATTCTCCTTCTAACTTTACTCTAAGTGATTTCCAGTTCTTAATAGAGCTCATGATTTTCTATCATAACTCTTTCTATGACAATGTATAAGAGCTCATGAGGAGTCAATGTATAAGAGTTTATTGCTATTATTATTTTAATATTTAAAACGTTGCTTATCATTATAGAAATAGACCTAAGTCTTTCAGAACATAAGCCTATTGTGTACTTTTTAGCTCTGTTTCAATTAGGATTCAATATAGTAAATTTATCAGCTTAACATCGCTTGTAATTTATAAGGTATCCTCTACATAAAAAAAATCGTCAAGATTGTGACTTGATTCCCAATTTCTTCATGACTAAAATAATGCGACAACTTCACATTACCCTACTATTTACTTATATGTAAATGAGATGCAATAAAATCCTAGAGGGTTTACTATTTTAAACTCCAATTTCTAACTTAACCTTGATTCGATACATCTTAGAGCTTGGTAGAAATTATGGAGACCAAAGATTATGTGTTTATAAGATATCTATCCTACATCCAGTACTGTAGGTCACTTAAAAGTGTAGGAGCTATTTAAGTGTATATATGTTAACCATATCTATAAACACTTTATTGATTTAAGTCTAGTTCTCATAACTTAAACAATCATAGTTCATGATTATAAGAACAAGTCAATAAAGGCATTAGCAATCTTGTTCAAGCTTCTACTATCCTCTTAATCTTTTTCTTACAAGTTTGGTTAAGAAGGGTTATAAGATTCTTTACAAAACTAGGCATTGATTCCATATGCAAATTGGTTCTTTACCAAATCTATTTACGAGGTTAAAACATTAGGTTAAACTATAGTATACTCCTCAATCATTGTCAATGTTTGGCTCCGTTGGAATAATACGATTTTGAATTTATAAATATATTACAATATCACGATGGGCATAATGTAAATGATTGACAATTATTTGTATCGATCGCTGCAGTGGAGACTATACAAACAAACCCACCGTGATGTGAATAGATTTGTGGGAACGTGGAACTCTCCTCGCCATGCAATACGTGACTTATAAGCTTTACCTTGCAACCCTATTCCTCATTGTTCAGCGAGGGTTTCAGTCTATGCATTGCTGGGTTCACTGCGGCCATGAGGGCTCACAGGTGCTCTCCTTCAGCTCCACTATCTGTGCATTTTGGATTTCTATCACTTAGGGTGAGAGTTGTGAAGTTCACAGCTCGTGCTTGAGTTGATTTCTGAAAACAAATATTGCTGTGAGTGAGGGTAGTATTACACAGTTGATAGTTTCAGTGTTGAAGTCGTGGTTTGGCCACTGCCATTGCTTGCTCTTGCTTCAATTGTCAATGTAGTTAAATAACTCAAACCAGTTGCCTCCTTCTCAGGTGAAAACGAGGGTTGCTGTGCTCATGGTGTCGGTTTGCCTTCTTTGTGACTTCAGTTTTCAACATTACAGGTAACACATCAATTTTAAGAAGTTGAAAGCTATAAAGAAATTATAGTTTCAATTCTACTTTCAAGTTTTTAAATATGTTTAGGTTTTCATTTTGCATGTGATAGTTCGCCTAACATTTGGAAGGAACCACTTCACATTTGGACCGGCGTTTAGTCTATCGGTAAGCCTCGGTTATAAAATGGCTCTCCTTGCTTGTACAGACTTAGGGGAAATGTTTGCAGTTGGAAGGAGTTACGGCCTTGGACTTCCCTAGTCTTGGGTTGTTGGTCTTTAGTTTATAAGTTTTGTTTTTGTTTTTAAAACCCTCGCTTACAGCAGGGTGACTCCAGCTCAATGCCGTGACTTGTAAATGCTCTTTTCTTGTGTTAAAAGGATTTTACAATGATGTAGGTTTTGATAATTAGACTGTTAGTTTTGTTTATTAACCCATGCCACGATATGGGCACACCGGCTCATAGCTGGTTTTTGTACACTGTTTAAGTTATGGCCTTACGGCCTATCAAGCAATACATTGGGTTTAATTTTAAAAGATTTCCTTCGAGCCCAGACTCATTTTACAAAATACTTTGCGACTCTGTGTAACTTAGGTTTTTTTTTACCCTCTTCGACGGTGAAATAATAATTTTACTATTTATTATTTGCATTAGATTATTGTTAATAGTTTTAAGACTGTCATTAAGTCATGGTATAAGTTGTTTTACTTGTTGGCTCAGGAATTACGAGCTAGGGTTTCCGGAATGAAACCCTTGTTTTAAATAATTCTTTTAATTTATTTAAGTAGGTTCTGTTACTTGTGAAACAAATATTGTTTTAAGTTAATATTATATCTATGTATAATGAGATTTCTTAAATTTGTATCTGTTTATATATATTTTTTATGAAGACTGTAACAAGTCTACAATAGTTCAATTTGTTTAATGATAATGTTCCAAATAA